>CM038676.1:372841490-373013442 GCA_021605205.1 Aegilops longissima
TTAGAAGAGCACTTTGACGGCCTACGGATCGAACATGTTCCAAGAGCTCAGAACGACATTGCTGATGGCCTGTCGAAGTGCACCGCACTTAAGTTACCTGTGGAACCAGGGATCTTTGTGCTCAAACTGACTCAACCGACTGTAACGCCATCAACTGGACAGAGCAAGAAAAGGAAGTTGATTTCTGGTGACTATTTTCCGGCAGAGCTCCCCGAAGCCGCCCCCAAGAAGGTCCTCAAGATCAACACCAAGGATGCTGAGGAGCAGTCTGCTCCGGCGAACCCTAGGGTTTGCTCCGTTGAAGCAGACGCTCCCGACAAGTTTTGCTCCGGCAAGCTTGCCGGGAACGTCAAGCTCCGGCTGAGCCGCAGTTCTCGCCGTGAAGCGGATGTTCCCAGCAGCAGATGTGCCTTTAGTCCTTGTTGTCGAGCCGCAAGCTCCAAAGATGGGCACATCAGATTGTCCATTTCCTTCAGACAGGAGAACTTCCTGAAGAGCAAGAAGAAGCAGAAAGAGTAGCCCGGCAGTCAAGTATGTACCAGTTTGTCAACAACACACTGTACAGAAGAAGACTCAACGGCGTGAAATTGAAGTGTATTCACCGGGAAGACGGACAAAAGCTGCTGGCAGAGATACATGGAGGCATATGTGGTCACCACATTGGCGCAAGAGCACTTGCCGACAAAGCGTTCCAGCAAGGTTTGTTTTGGCCGACAGCCCTCCAGGATGCAACTGCACAAGTAACCAAGTGTGAAGCGTGCCAGTTTCATTCCAAGCAGATACACCAGCCAGCTCAAGCTCTCCAGACGATCCCTTTATCCTGGCCATTTTCGGTCTGGGGGCTTGACATCCTCGGCCCTTTTCCCCGAGCTGTCGGGGGCTTTGAGTACTTGTACGTTGCAATCGACAAGTTCACAAAGTGGCCGGAAGTGGAAGCAATGAGGAAGGTGACAACACAGTCAGCAGTCAAGTTCTTCAGGTCGATTGTTTGCCATTTCGGAATCCCTAACAGGATCATCACCGACAACAGTACGCAATTCACGAGCCGCACCTTCATGCAGTATGTCCAAGATCTTGGCGCCAAGGTATGCTTTGCTTCTGTTGCTCATCCGAGAAGTAACGGTCAAGCGGAGAGGGCGAATGCTGAAGTGCTGCGCGGGCTCAAGACCAGAACTTTCGACAGGCTGCACAAGTGCGGAAAGAACTGGATTGAGGAGCTGCCAGTGGTTCTTTGGTCGATCAGGACGATGCCAAATCGAGCCACTGGCCAGACACCTTTCGCTCTAGTCTATGGAGCAGAGGCAGTTCTCCCCACGGAACTCGTATACGAGTCACCTCGAGTGCTCGCTTATGATGAGCTTGAGCAAGAGCAGCTGCGACAAGACGACGCTACTGCTCCTTGAGGAGGACCGTCTTGAGCTCAGCAGACGAGCTGCTCGATACCAACAAGCTTTGCGCCGCTACCATAGCCGCAGTTAATGCCGAAGTCTCGAGGAAGGCGACCTTGTTCTTCGCGCGTTCAGTCCGCCAAGAATTCCAACAAGTTGACGCCAAAGTGGGAAGGCCCTTATCGGGTGAAGCGAGTCACTAGGCACAGAGCAGTCCGCTTTGAGACCGAAGATGGCATTCCGGTGAGCAACTCCTGGAACATTGAGCATCTTCGTAAGTTTTACCCGTAGGGCGCGGTTGCCGGACATGTTCCGGCAACCACCTTTTGTACAAGTCTTGCCGATGTTGCATGTAATCCTTTGTACAAAGCCGGGCGCAGACCCCGTGCATAAGTAAAGCTCATGTGCTCCGCACATCTTGTCAATCTCATGCTTTTTACTTCTTTTTGCATGCATTATCTGACACTTTGTGCAGCACCTACCCCCGGTAAGCAATAACGAGCCATGAGGCTCCATATCTTTATTTTATCTTCTTTCTCTTTCTCAAAGAAAGGAAGGTTCCCTCGCCCACAAGTTTGCCGGGGGGAAAGGAGAAGATAATGGTGTGGACCAAGCGTCGCTCGAGGAAGTTTCGCCTTCTTACCGAAGCAAACGACGAAAAGCTAAGTTGCTAAAATTTGAGCAATCAGTTTTAAATTTTTTAAGTTACCTTCCTCGAACGACCGTGCTTTGTATGGAAAACCTGTGCGCGGAGGAACCAACTCGTAGCTAGCTGCGCCCTTACTTTGTTTCGAGTCTGCTCAACAACTTAAGTGAGCTGCAACTAGTTGCGACAAGGTTTCTTGTCGGTAGCGGCACCGCCAGCAGGCTGCTGACGTCCCGCACTCAGCGCTCGCGGCTAAGGTGCCTGCACCGAAAAGTTCCCTAAAAGTGTAGGGCAAAAACATACAAAGGAAGGAATCAAGTAAAGGAAATAACATAGCAATCACTACCCGAAATAGAGTTATATTACAAGATAGCTTGTCGCAGCTCTAATAGATTGTTCTCATAACATAACCAGCAGCGACAAGGAAAAGAGAAAACGGGCGGCCTAATCTACGCGATCGCCCTCAACCCTCTTGATCCCGCTCACCCTGTCCACAATGGGTGCGACAAGGGTCTTGAGTGCTTCCACATCAGCTTCCGGCGGCAAGGTCTTGAGGACGTTGGTGAGGTTGAGGCCTGGGTTGCGGAAGGCCACCTTCATCAGCACCTTTTGAAGAGCTCCCGCGCAGATCTGGCGTGACTCGTAGGCCAGCTGCTTTGGGATCTCTTCCCGGAGTCGCTGGAGGGCCGTCGCCACGCCCTTGAAGAACAAGCTGAGCTTGGCGCTGGGTTGGAGGTGCTCATCGGAGGAATACCGAGATCATCCATCCCAGCTGCGCCACCTCCTGTCGATGGCTGCGGCAACATCCACGAGACCCTCGGTCCAGTGCTCCACATTCTCCCTGAAGGTGTTCAGGCGGTAGCAAGATTTCGCCAAAGCGCCTCGTCGGCCTTGATCTTCTCCTTCAAGGCCACCTCCTGCTCCCTAGCGCCGTCCAGCGTCTGAGTCAAGGTGGTCAGCTTCAACTCAAGATCTGCATTGGAGTCCTTGGCGGCGCTAAGCTCCTTGCCCCTCTCGGCGAGACGACCCTGCTGCTCGCCAAGAGTGTAGGCGTCCTTCTCACGCTCACGCTTGAGTGCAGCAAGCTCCTCGCCGCTTGCCTTGAGAGTGGCCTCCAGCTGCGTCACCTTCGTCTCCAGCTCCTTCTTGGCGGCCTCGGTAGCCGCGGCGGCGTCCTTTGCTTCCTTGAGGGGCCCGCCAAAAGTTTGCTCGCGCGCGGCAAGATCCTCCTCGTGGCTGTCCAGATTAACCTTCCGCTGCGCCAACTCACCCTCCTGCGCAGACAGCTTCTCGGCAGCAAGCCGCTGTTGCTCTTCAGCTTCAGACTTCTCGAGGAGGAAGGCTTTATGCTCCTCGGCGATCTGCTCCCGCTCCTTTGCTAGGGACCGGAGAGCTTCCTGGTTCAGGCCCCGGAGCTCCTTCGCGCGCTTCTCGATGTCTGCTCCCGCCTTCGCGACAAGCGCTTCCCGGGATTCCAGCTTGGCCTGTCGGGCGCGGTAGAGCGACAACAGCTTCCGCAGCAGTTGCTCCTCCTCAGACTCGCCGCTGCTGCTGCTTGGCGCGTCGACCAACGTCAGCCCAGCGGAGGCGAGCAACTCTTCATCAAAGGTTTCTCCTTCGACCGGGCGCCACAGCTCGGCGCCCGGGGAGCTTGATGTAAACGCCATCGCCCGGCCTTCAAGTAAGCGCCAGGCTGGGGCTCTTGAACTGGACGCTGCAGCAGCGGCGGAGGGATCGGCGGTCGACGAAGGCGCTGGCGCTCCTGCGACCTCGGGGCCGTCGGTCGATCGCCGGACCCTCGCCAGGCTCTTCTGCGGCGGCAGCTTTGGCAGCCTCTCCGGCCCGGGATCATCAGCGCCGGCTTCCTCTTCGGTGACAGCGGCGTCATCAGTATTGCCGCGCACGTCCTCCTCGCCGGCGACCTCGGTCTCCATTGGCTCTGGGGCAGATGGATCTGATGACCGGAAAAGAAAGAAAAGTCAAGCAAGTATCCAAAAAGAAAATCAGAAGAAGAAGAAGAACACAAGGGAAGTTTTCAAGCAAGAGGGTTACCTGTGCTAGGATCTGCAGCCGTGGTCTCAACCACTGGAGGGTTGCTGGTGTTATCCCTTGCCGGAGAACTGTCCCTTGCCGGAGAAGTCTCCCTTGCCGGAGAGCACTCCCTTGCCGGGGGATCCTCCCTTGGCGGTGTAGTCGAAGCAGATGGCATGTCAGGAGCGGCTTCAGGGCACTCCTGGTGGGGCTGCTCTGCTCCTTCACAAATCAACAGTCAGATATCAGCAAATAAAGAGCACCCATGCACGCCTAACAGCAGGGGGTAAACCATATACTTACGCTGGGGGCTGCGCTGGGGGCTGCTTTGAGGAAGAGTTGCCGGGTCCGGCAAGGAGGTCTCGGACGCGCCTCCTGCTGTCGCGGTGGGTTCGTCCTCGATGACAATCACCGGGGCCTTGGCTCTCTTCGACGCTCTCTGGGCCAGCGTCCTGAAAAGGAATGGGTTCAGAGTGAAGCAAATCAGATGCAAGACAAAGCAACAAGATCGAAAAACTACAAGTACAACAAAGAATCTTACTCTTCTTCTTCCTCGTCGGAGCTGAGCGCGAAGAGATCAAATTCTGCTCCTCCAAAGTCTGACGAGGCGGAGGTGGGTTCCTTGGTCGCTTGGCGGGAGCAGAGGCGGTGGTGCAGGAGGCCCGCTCCGGTTGCTGCAGCGGGCGTGAGGTGCTCCAGCAACAAATGCTTGCAGCGGTGGAGCTGCCGTCAGCGTCGCGCGGCTGTTGGCCCGTCTGCCGCCCCGCTACTTCCCCGGCCTTGCGAAGACGCCTTCTTGGTGGAGCTGGGGGCTCCGCTTGCGGCAAGCTGTCTGAAGGTGGGGAGGAGGCGCCCTCGGTGGGTTCGCTCGACTCAGCTTCGGGCCCGACGAGCTCTTCCTCGCCGGCAAACTCCTCTCGCTCGACAAGGCTTGCCGCCTCTGCTGCCTCTGCCTCCTCCACGGTGAATCTGAACTCGCCCACGGGAGCAGCTGCTGCCGCCTCCTCCAGCCTGGTGGCGATGCGCTGCATCTCATCATCGGTGGTGTCGCGGGTGAGGCGCCTCTCTTCATCGGGGCGGACCAGCACTTCTACCAAGCTGTCGAAGAACTCCCGCACGACGTCATCTGCAGGCTCTTGCCAGGTTGGGACAATTCCATGCGAGTCGCACAGCGGCATCATTGCACGGATGCGGTCGAGCGAGGAATTGTTGCACAGCGGAACGACACCCCTCGGCAACCTAAACACTTCGGGATGATCAGGGTCGTGCTTGAACAGTTCCAGGAGCATTGCGTCCAGTTCCAGGACCGTAAAGTTGAAATTGAGGCCCGGGCGCAGCCTCATGATATCCGCCCCATTCTGGAACTCCCATGCGGGTCTCCTCCTCTCCTGCAGGGGAGCGATGCGGCGACGAAGGAAATCCACGCCAACGGCGCCTACAGTGAGTCCGGCAAGCCTAAGGCGTAGGATCCGGGTGACGGCAATCTTAAACCTAGCGTCTTCTGGGGCCACGCTGCTCCAATCATTGCCGCGCAGACTCTGGGTTTGGCGCTTGGCGATGGCAGCTGCAGTTCTCCTCGACAATCTAGCACCAGTCTGCTCTCCACTCATCCCATTTGCTGCGGAGCTCTCCCTCCAGATATGCTTCCTTCTTGCCGGTTCTCGAGATCCAAGCGATCCCGCCGGAAAGAGGCTCCCCTCTCTCAACTCGGGGCATAAAGAAGTGGCGGAAAAGGGCTACGTTTGGATGGACTCCGACAAAGTTTTCGCAGAGATGTGCGAAAACAGCCATGGTCAGAACAGCATTGGGGGTTAAGTCAAGGAGGCGGAACCCGTAGGTGTTCATGATATCACCGAAAAATTCAGAGAAAGGCGGGCGAGCCCGCAATAGAAGAACAGCGCCAAGAAGGGTATCCATTCGAGCCGATTCAGAAGCGGCAGCCGGAGTACCGCCGCACGGATGCGCTCGCGTCTCCGTCGACGTAAGAGGTAGTAGTGCTCCCTCAGCTCCTTGTGCGAGCTGTGGGGAGATTGCCGCTCCTTTCGCGGCGCCACGAGCCGCTGCGCCTCGCCGACTTCACGACCTTCCCTTGTCGTCTTCGAGCCATGGCGGAGGTGGTGGGGGAGATCGACGGTGTTGGTGATGCTGGTGGCAATGGGGGGCGGAGCGCTGCTCTCCTTTCAGCCTTGGGAAGAAGGGGGGAGCGACGGAGGTTTTTGAGATTGGAAGAAGCAACCGGTGAGATGGGCGAACTACCCCTGTTTCCTCTACTTATAAAGAGGGAGGGGGCGGACGTTCCGCCTTTCCTAATAAAGAAACCACCCACTATCTCTCCCACGACGCCGCATTCGACGCGTGCCGTTCATGGGGGGCGTGGTGGGTTCGGAGTGAGTTACGGCGTAACCCAGGCCGCGCGTGCCCGTGCCCTGTTTTGGGCCTGGCCCAACAGCACTCGGCACCGTGTGTGGCCCAGGCCCGGGGGCTCCTGTCGGTGTACTAGAGTAGGGGTACCCTAGTATCCCGAACTCGTGCACGGGCAGTTGCAGCACCCCGCGGCAAGGCTTGCCGGGTGACCGCCAAGGTCCTCCGTGGTTCCTTTGGAGCCATTCAAGAGCAAAGTATTCAAGCCAAGTCCCCGGCAAGAGGAGCTTGCCGGGAAGGCCACCCAAGGCATCTCAAGGAACTCGCCGCGACGCGCCACACATCCCGGCAAGGCCCGGTGGGCGACAAGCTTCCGGACGCGACAAGGCAACGACCGCGGCAAGGCGCTTGCCACGGTAAACTACCAATCTGTACTGCGCTCCAAAGACATCCACCAGCGTGTCGCCTCAGGACCTTTCCAAGCACAGCGTGGCAAGAGGCTGTCTTGCCAGGTGAGCGCGGTGGCAAGCGGCGCCGACAAGATTGCCATCGTGGCAGCAAGGGGCGTCCCCGACGGTCCCTTCTGCCTTGTTTAGGCGACATAGACGGGCATTTAATGCCTTTGTCCCCTGCCGTCAGGGTTAGGTATGATACACTGTACAGGTAGCTGTACCAACCGCAACTCATTTTCCCTTTTTACCCTTGTCTACATTGCCACCTGTCGGAGACCCCTTGAGCATATAAAAGGAGGCCCATGCGCAACGTAGAGGGGGGGGTAGGAAACACACTCACGCTCAGTCTCGTTAGCAGCTAGTGTGTACTGTAGCACTCAGCGCTCCCGAGCAAGAACACAATACAACTCAGACATGCAGCAGTAGGAGTGTTATCTCTCTGGAGAGCTTCGAAGCTGGGTAAACTGCTCGTGTGCTTCGCCTCGATCCGCTCTTCGTGCGATCTCCGCCCCCCGCCGAACCGAAAGGGGCTCGGTCCGCCGGTCGCATAGGTGTTTGTGGGTCAGATCAGCTTCCCCGACACTTAGAACAAAATATGACTCTATGTGAATGCCTCCGGTGCTGTACCGGGATATGCAATGAATCAAGAGTGACATGTATGAAACAATTATGAACGGTGGCTTTGCCACAAATACGATGTCAACTACATGATCATGCTAGCAATATGACGATGATGGAGCACGTCATAATAAACGGAACGGTGGAAAGTTCCATGGCAATATATCTCGGAATAACTATGGAAATGCCATGATAGGTAGGTATGGTGGCTGTTTTGAGGAAGGTATATGGTGGGTGTATGATACCAGCGAAAAGTGCGCGGTATTAGAGAGGCAAGCAATGGTAGAAGGATGGGAAAAGTGCGTATAATCCATGGACTCAACATTAGTCATAAAGAACTCATATATTTATTGCAAAAATCTAGAAGTTATCAAAGCAAAGTATTATGCGCATGCTCCTAGGGGGATAGATTGGTAGGAAAAGACCATCGCTCATCCTCGGCGCCACTCATAAGGAAGATAATCAGTAAATAAATCATGCTCCGACTTCATCAAATAGCGGTTCACCATACATGCATGCTACGGGAATCACAAACTTTAACACAAGTATTTATCAAATTCACAATTACTCAACTAGCATGACTCTAATATCACCATCTTCATATCTCAAAACAATTATCAAGCATCAAACTTCTCTTAGTATTCAACACACTCAAAACAAAGTTTTACAAATCTTGAATACCAAGCATATAAAGATTATTAAGCAATTACCATGCTATTTAAGATTCTCAAAATAATCTAAGTGAAGCATGAGAGATCAATAGTTTCTATAAAACAAACCCACCACCGTACTCTAAAAGATATAATGAAGTACTTGAGCAAAAACTATAAAGCTCAAAAGATATAAGTGAAGCACATAGAGCAAAACTATGAAGCTCAAAAGATATAAGTGAAGCACATAGAGTATTCTATCAAATTCCAATTCATGTGTGGCTCTCTCAAAAGGTTTGTACAACAAGGATGATTGTGGTAAACTAAAAAAACAAAGACTCAAATCATACAAGACGCTCCAAGCAAAACACATATCATGTGGTGAATAAAAATATAGCTCCAAGTAAAGTTACCGATGGAAGTAGACGAAAGAGGGGATGCCTTCTGGGGCATCCCCAAGCTTTGAATTTTTGGTTTCCTTGGATTATCTTGGGGGTGTCATGGGCATCCCGAAGCTTAGGCTCTTTCCACTCCTTGATCCATAATCCATCAAAAGATTTCACCCAAAACTTGAAAACTTCACAACACAAAACTCAACAGAAATCTCGTGAGCTCTGTTAGCGAAAGAAAACAAAAGACCACTTCAAGTTAATGTACTGAACTCATTCTTTTTTTATATTGGTGTTAAACCTACTGTATTCCAATTTCTCTATGGATTATAAACTATTTTACTAGCCATAGATTCATCAAAATAAGCAAACAACACACGCAAAATAGAATCTGTCAAAAACAGAACAGTCTGTAGTAATCTGTAACTAACGCAAACTTCTGGAAGTCCAAAAATTGAGCAAACATAGGAAGACCTAGGCAATTTTTTTATTGATCAGCAGCAACTGGAATAACTATTTTATCACGTTTTGGTGATTTTTAATAATTGTTTTCGTGAACCGAAAGTTTCTGGAAATTACAGCAAGATCAAATAACTATCATCCAAGAAGATCCTATAGGTTTAACTTGGCACAAACACTAATTAAAAGATAAAACCACATCTAAACATAAGGTAGATGGATTATTTATTCCTAAAAAGAAACAAAAAAGCAAAAACTAAAATAAAATTCGGTTGCCTCCCAACAAGCGCTATCGTTTAACGCCCCTAGCTAGGCATAAAAGCAAGGATAGATCTAGGTATTGCCATCTTTGGTAGGCAATCCATAAGTGGATCTCATGATAGATTAATATGTTAGTTTTATTTTCATCCTAGGGAAGTGTTCCATGCATTTCTTTAATGGAAATTGGAATCTAATATTCCCTTCCTTCATATCAATAATCGCACCAATCGTTCTAACGAAAGGCCTACCAAGAATAATAGGACAAGAAGGATTGCAATCTATATCAAGAACGATAAAACCTATGGGCACATAATTCCTATTTGCAACAATAAGAACATCATTAATTCTTCCCATAGGTTTCTTAATAGTGGAATCCGCAAGGTGCAAGTTTAGAGAGCAAGCATCAAAATCGCGGAAATCTAGCAAATCACACAAAGTTTTGGGAATAGTGGAAACACTAGCACCCAAATCACATAAAGCATAAAATTCATGATCCTTAATCTTAATTTTAATAGTTGGTTCCCACTCATCATAAAGCTTTCTAGGGATAGAAACTTCCAACTCAAGTTTTTCTTCATAAAATTGCATCAAGGCATCAACGATATGTTTAGTAAACGCTTTATTTTGACTATAAGCATGAGGAGAATTTAGCACGGATTGCAACAAGGAAATACAATAAATTAAAAAGCAACTTTCATAATTAAATTCCTTGAAATCCAAAATAGTGGGTTTAGCAACATCTAGGGTTTTATTCTTTTCCATCCCACTTTTATCAATTTCATCATCAAGATCTAAAAACTCTGAATTTTTGGAACGCCTTCTAGGTAAATGTGGATCATATTCAGTCTCATCAAGATACATATTGCGAAACAAAGATTTAATAGGGGATACATCAATAACTTTTAGATCTTCATCTTGATTTTCATAGGAATTGGAAGAACACACTTTTACAAAGGCATCTTTCGTAGCACGCATCCTAGCGGTTCTTCCCTTGCACTCATCAATGGAAATTCTCATGGCTTTGAGAGACTCATTGATATCATGCTTAGGAGGAATAGATCTATGCTTTAAAGAATCAACATCAAGAGAAATTCTATCAACGTTCCTAGCCAATTCATTAACTTTAAGCAATTTCTCTTCAAGCAAAGCATTGAAATTCTTTTGCGAATTCATAAACTCTTTAACACTAGTCTCAAATTCAGAGGGCATCTTATTAAAATTTCCATAAGAGTTGTTGTAGGAATTTCCATAATTATTAGAAGGATTACTAGGATAAGGCCTAGGATTAAATTTCCCTCTATACGCGTTGTTACCAAAATTATTCCTACCAAGAAAATTCACATCCATAGATTCATTATTATTATCAATCAAAGTAGACAAAGGCATATCATTAGGATCAGAAGAAACACTCTCAGTAGCAAATAATTTCATAAGTTCATCCATCTTTCCACTCAAAACATTGATTTCTTCTATCGCATACACTTTTTTATTAGTAGATCTTTCAGTGTGCCATTGAGAATAATTAACCATAATATTATCTAGGAATTTAGTAGCATCTCCTAAAGTGATTTCCATAAAAGTGCCTCCCACGGCCGAATCTAAAAGATTTCTAGAAGCAAAATTCAATACGGCATAAATTTTTTGTATAATCATCCACAAATTCAAACCATGAGTAGGACAATTACGTATCATTAATTTCATTCTCTACCAAGCTTGTGCAACATGTTCATGATCAAGTTGGTTAAAATTCATAATATCGTTTCTAAGAGAGATGATCTTAGAGGGAGGAAAATACTTAGCGATAAAAGCATCTTTGCACTTGTTCCAAGAATCAATACTATTTTTAGGCAAAGACGAAAACCAAACTTTAGCACGATCTCTAAGCGAAAAAGGAAATAGCTTCAATTTAACAATATCATTATCAACATCTTTCTTCTTTTGCATATCACATAAATCAGCAAAGCTATTTAGATGAGTAGCGGCATCTTCACAAGGAAGGCCGGCGAATTGATCTTTCATAACAAGATTCAACAAAGCAGTATTGATTTCACAAGATTCAGTATTTGTAAGAGGGGCAATCGGAGTGCTAAGTAAATCATTATTGTTGGTATTGGTAAAGTCACACAATTTGGTATTATCTTGAGCCATCGTGACAAGCAGGCAAACCAACACACGAGCAAACAAAAAGGCAGGCGAGGAAAAGGCAAACAGAAAAGACAGGGCGAATAAAATGGCAAGGGTGAAGTGGGGGAGAGGAAAACGAGAGGCAAATGGCAAATAATGTAATGCGAGAGATAAGGGATTGTGATGGGTACTTGGTATGTTGACTTTTGCGTAGACTCCCCGGAAACGGCGCCAAAAATTCTTCTTGCTACCTCTTGAGCACTGCGTTGGATTTCCCCGAAGAGGAGAGGATGATGCAGCAAAGTAGCGTAAGTATTTCCCTCAGTTTTTGAGAACCAAGGTATCAATCCAGTAGGAGGCCGCGCATGAGTCCCTCGTACCTACACAAAACAAATAGCTCAACGCAACCAACACGACTAGGGGTTGCCAATCCCTTCACGGTCACTTACGAGAGTGAGACCTGATAGATATGATAGATAATATTTTTGGTATTTTTGATATAAAGATGCAAGATAAAATAAAAGGCAAAGTAAAAAAGCAAAGCAATAATAAAGTGATTGAAGATTGATATAATGAGAATAGACCCGGGGGCCATAGATTCCACTAGTGGCTTCTCTCAAGAGCATAAGTATTTCTATGGTGGGTGAACGAATTACTGTTGAGCAATTGATAGAATTGAGCATAGTTATGAGAGTATCTAGGTATGATCATGTATATAGGCATCACGTCCGAGACAAGTAGACCGACTCCTTCCTGCATCTACTACTATTACTCCACTCATCGACCGCTATCCAAAGATGCATCTAGAGTATTAAGTTAATGAAAGCAGAGTAACGCCTTAAGCAAGATGACATGATGTAGAGGATAAATTCATGCAATATGATAAAACCCCATCTTGTTATCCTCGATGGCAACAATACAATCGTGCCTTGTTGCCCCTACTATCACCGGGAAAGGACACATAAGATTGAACCCAAAGCTAAGCACTTCTCCCATTGCAAGAAAAACCAATCTAGTAGACCAAATCAAACTGATAATTTGAAGAGACTTGCAAAGATAACCAATCATACATAAAAGAATTCAGAGAATATTCAAATATTGCTCATAGATAATCTTGATCATAAACCCACAATTCATCGGTCTCAACAAACACACCGCAAAAACAAGATTACATCGAATAGATCTCCACGAGAGAGGGGGAGAACATTGTATTGAGATCCAAAAAGAGAGAAGAAGCCATCTAGCTACTAACTATGGACCCGAAGGTCTGAGGTAAACTACTCACACTTCATTGGAGAGGCTATGTTGATGATGTAGAAGCCCTCCGTGGTGGATTCCCCTTCCGGCGGAGCTCCGGAACAGGCCCCAAGATGGGATCTCGTGGGTACAGAAGGTTGCTGCGGTGGAATTAGGTTTTGGCTCCGTGTCGATCGTTTGAAGTGCGTGAGGTATATATAGGAGGAAGGAGTGCGTCGGTGGAGCAAGGGGGCCCATGAGGCGGGGGCGCCTGAGGCGCCCTCCACCTCGTGACCGCCTCCCTCCTTTCTTGACGGAGGTCCAAGTCACCTGGATCATATTTGTTGAGAAAATCACGTTCCCGAAGGTTTCATTTCGTTTGGACTCCATTTGATATTCCGTTTCTTCGAAACACTAAAATAGGCAAAAAACAGCAATTCTGGGCTCGGCCTCCGGTTAATAGGTTAGTCCCAAAAATAATATAGAAGTGGAAAGTAAAGCCCAATATGGTCCAAAATAGTAGATAATATAGCATGGAGCAATCAGAAATTATAGATACGTTGGAGACGTATCAAAGAGCAGCTTCTAGATCTCTTCGTGCATTGTGCCGAAGAAGCACTGCAGGGTCCAGGGACCTTCCGGATTGAACTCCCACATATGAAGAGGCCGGAGTTGGCAGGGGAGGATCCAGCGGAAGAGCATCACCTGAATCACATCAGCCCGAAGACGGTTCTTTTTTAGTAGCACAAGGTCGTCACGCCGGTGCTGATCTTGTGCTACTTCATCGTAGGCAAGCACTCGAGGGGACTCGTAAATGAGTTTCGTGGGGATAACTGCTTATGCACCATAGATGAGGGAGAAGGGAGTCTGCCTGGTAGCTTGGTTAGGTGTTGTTCTGAGGGACCAGAGAACTACCGGCAGCTCCTCGATCCACCGCCTGCGTGCTCCTGCAATGTATCGAAAGTCCTTGTCTTGAGTTCATGAAGTACTTCAGCGTTCGCCCTCTCAGCTTGTCCATTGCTTCGGGGGTGTGCCAAAGAAGCGAATGAGATCTTGCACCCGAGGGCATGAACGTATTGCATGAAGGCGTGGCTCGTAAACTGGGTTCCGTTTTTAGTGATGATTCTTGCCGGAACTCCGAAACGACACACCAATTCTTTCAAGAACTTGATAGCTGACTGAGCAGTCACCTTTCTCACGGCATTCACTTCCGGCCACTTTGTAAACTTGTCGATGGCAACAAACAAGAATTCAAAGCCCCCAATTGCTCGGGGGAAGGGGCCGAGGATATCGAGCCCCCAGACCGAAAATGGCCATGATAGAGGGATTGTCGGAAGGTCTTCGGCAGGCAGGTGTGTTCTCTTGGAATGGAACTGGCAGGCTTCACATGTTGTGACGAGCTCAACTGCATCTTGGAGGGTTGTGGGCCAATAGAATCCTTGCCGGAATGCTTTCGCAACTAATGCCCTTGATCCAATGTGTGAGCCGCACATTCCTTTGTGAATCTGAGCCAGCAGTTCCTTTCCATCCTCCTGGTAGACACACTTCAATTTCACACCATTGGGACTCCTTATGTATAGAGTGTCATCGACAAACTGATACATACTGGCCCTCCGGGCTACTTTCTCAGCTTCATCTTGGTCGCTGGTAAGTTCTCCGGTTTGGAGGAAGCGGATGATGTGCCTTGCCCAAGTTGGAGCCTGGGGCTCGGCAACGAGGACCAGCGGCACCTCCTTTGCTGCGGGAGCACCAGCCTTGTTTGCAGGGTCCATGGGCCTAGCTGGAGGGGTTGGTCCGGCAGGCTGTGAGGAGTTGTTTCCGGCAGGGTCTCTGCCGGGGGCGGACGGCTCGACCGGGAGAGGCTTACCATAGTCCAACTTTCTCCTTTTCCGGGCCATTATGGCTGGTGATACGGAGGGCTGAGAGAGATGGAGAACAAAACTTGCTTGTTCCACAGGAAGCTTCTGCATAGCACACTTTGACAGGTGATCAGCTATGCCGTTTTATGCATGAGGTACATGCTCTGTTTGCAACCCATCAAAGTGCTTCTCCAATCTCCTCACTTCCTTGATGTATGCTTCCATTAATGGACTTTGATAATCCTTGTTGACTTGTCTCACCACAAGCTGTGAATCTCCTCGAATGATCAACTTCTGAATTCCCAATTCTACTGCTATCCTGAGCCCGGCAAGGAGCCCTTCATACTCAGTCGTATTGTTGGTAGCTTCTTCCCGGCGAAAGTGCATTTGGACGACGTACTTTAAGTGCTCCCTGGAGGGGGCAACAAGAAGCACGACAACCCATGCACCTTGTAGGGAAAAAGCACCATCAAAATACACAATACATTCTGGGGGTGATTCCTTGCCGGGGAGAGCTATTTCTGCTACATCCTCATCAGGGGTTGGCGTCCATTCTGAAATAAACTCTACCAGTGCCCTGCTCTGAATAGTTGACATACTCTCAAACTTCAAACCAAAGCTGGATAACTCCAAAGCCCACTCCACTATTCTACCGGTGGCCTCAGGGTTTCGGAGTATCCTTTGCAATGGAAAACGAGTGACAACCGTAATCTCATGGGCTTGGAAGTAGTGGTCTAGTTTCCTTGAGGCCATGACGAGGCCAAAGATCAACTTTTGCATGCCAGAATACCTCGATCCAGCCCCTTGTAACAAGGAGCTGACGAAGTATACTGGGCGCTGCACCACTTTCTTCCTTGCCGCGTCCTTGGGGTTGCTCTCGTTGCCGTGCTCACCGCTGTTCTGATCCTTTTCTGACTCTGCCGTGATCAGGCCACTTTTTGCCTCATCCACCTCTCGCTGTGCTACCAACGCCTCACTGACCACTTGGTTGGTTGCCGCCAAGTAAAGCAACAACGGCTCTTGGGGTTTGGGTGCTACCAAGGTAGGCACAGACGATAGGTAGGCCTTCAATTCTTGCAGAGCTGCATCTACTTCCGGGGTCCACTTCATGGGCCCTACTTTCTTCAAAATTTTGAAGAACGGCAGGGCACGCTTGACAGACTTGGAAATGAATCTACTTAGCGCGGCAAGGCATCCCGTCAGGCGCCTTACATCCTTAACTGTCCTTGGCGCTTGGATCTGCTCAATGGCCTTGATCTTGTCGGGGTTGGCTTCAATCCCAAGATGGGACACGAAGAATCCAAGTAGCTTGCTAGAGGGAACACCGAATACACACTTCTCCGAATTAAGCTTCAAGTTAAGCTTGCGTAGATTAGCAAATGTCTCTTCCAAATCCTGGATAATGGTGGTTTTATCCTTGGTTTTGACCATGATGTCATCCATATAGGTTTCTATATTTCTATGTGACTGTGGCTAAAAACCAATCTGGACCGCTCTTGCAAAAGTGGACCCGACACTCTTTAATCCGAAAGGCATGCGGACAAAGCAGTACGTACCACATGGAGTGATGAACGATGTCTTCTCCTCATCTTCTTTGGACATGAAGATCTAGTGATATTAGTAGTATGCATCCAGAAAGGAGAGGAAATCGCAACCTGAAGTGGAGTCCACGATCTGGTCGATGCGTGGCAAGGGAAATGGGTCCTTCGGCAAGCCTTGTTGAGATCTGTGAAATCAATGCAAAGCCTCCATTTCCCATTCGCCTTCCGGACCACCACTGGGGTTGCCAACCACATAGGGTGCAGTACTCGTCTGACCAAACCAGCTGCCTCTAGCTTCGTGATTTCCTCGGCAATGAACTGCTGCCGCTCAAGGCACGCTTGGACTTTACCTTGTGGTCGGGCATGTGGGCAGACAGCCAGGTGGTGCTTGATTACCTCCCTGGGAACACCGGGTATATCAGATGGTTGCCAGGCAAACACATCGATATTCGCCCGCAGGAAGGCAACGAGCGCGCTTTCCTATTTGTCATCAAGGGTGGTGCTGATAGTGAAAGTACCATCAATGCCAGCCAGCCCTACTGGGATCTTCTTCACTTGGGATGCAGCAACCTTGGATCTCTTGCTGTTGGAACACTCCGGCACGCCATCAACGGGTGCCGTGCACTCTAAGGGGGCACGTTTACCGGACTCCTTGCCGGAGGCCCTACAATCCTTCTTCTTTCTTTTGCTTTCCTTGGCGGGAGCTGCTGCTGCCGCAGGCTCTGCCCCACCTGCATCCCGGTACATCTTGTTCACGCAGATAATTGCATCCTTCTCATCTGATGGGATAGTGATGACTCCCAGTGGCCCAGGCATCTTCAAAGTGTTATAAGCATAGTGAGATGCTGCCATGAACTTAGCCAGGGCCAGGCGTCCCAGAATCCCATTGTACGGCAGGGGGAGATCAACCACATCAAACACAATCTTCTCAGTCCCATAGCTCAGTTCTCCCCCAAACGTCACTGGCAACGTAATCTTCCCCTTGGGATGGCTCCTGCCGGGATTGACTCCTTGAAATGTGCCGGTAACCTCTAGCTCTTCTTCTCCTATCTGAAGCTTGTTGATGACTGCCGAGGAAATCAGGTTCAACCCGGCCCCACCGTCCACCAATATTTTGTGACCTTGAGGTTGAGAATAGTTGGGGAGACTAACAATGGCAAACACCATACCGCTATGGTGCGGCCAGGGTGATCCGCCTCATCAAAGATGATGGGCGTGCGAGACCACCTGGGCGGCTTCCGGGCCTCTAGCGCTGGTTCCACAACATTGACCTCTCGTGCCCATCGCTTGAGTTGGCGATGAGAGGTGTGCAAAGATGCACCTCCATCAATGCATAGGGCGTCAGTGGCCTTCTGAAATTCCTGCTCACTGGTTTCTTCTTCATTATTTTCATCACTCACATCATTACATATTTCCTTCTCTTGGCCCCTGGCGGGTTTTCCTTGGTTCCGAAAGGGTTTGCCGGGGCGATTTGCCTCACCACCTCGGCTCTTACCACTAGCAGCGTTCTGACCTTTCTCCTTATCACGCTTATCATATTCTGCCCTTTATTTCCTGATGAGCTCCTCAACCTGATAACACTCCTGAAGGTCGTGGCCCATGGTTCGGTGGATCTTGTAGTACGACCCATCACCTTTCCCAACCTTTTCCATGGCAGCAGCTTCGCGGCAGGCAGCACACGTGGCAGCTTCCTTGCCGGGGCCTCAACCTTGGCCCTCTTGCCGGTACTAGGTGTGCTCGATCCTTCCACAGTCATTACTGCCTTATCCCTTGGCTTCTTATTGCGCTTCTTGCGCTTTCTCTGACTGGTTGATTCATCCTCATCCTCTGAATCAACATTGATGCAATCCTCCTCTCCGGGCAACTTCCTTCCTTCCTCCATCCGAGCACACTTATCCACCAGTGTGTAGAGCTCCTTCACAGTCTTGGGCAACCGCACATTCATGTTAGAACGAATGCAACGATTGCGCACATTGCACTGGAAGGATGCTACAACGGCCGCTGGATGGATATTTGGAATATTTCTATGAACTTTACTGAATCTCTGTAAATACTTACGGAGGGTTTCTCCTTCATACGCTAGAAAGCTGCGGGTCGCTGGGCCTGCGGGCTCTTCAGTGGCCACGGTGAAGGCACCGATGAACTCGTGGCACAGATCTGCCCATGACGGAATGGAGTTCTCCGGCAGGTGCATCAGCCAAGACCTCACATTGGACTTGAGGGCGAAAGGGAAGTAGTTGGCGAACACCTTCTCATCTCTTCCCCCGGCATCCTGAACAATGATGGTGTAGATGCTCCGGAACTCTGTTGGGTTCAGCCTCCCATCGTACTTCTCAGGTATCTCTGGCTTGAACGTGCAAACAGATGGCCAACGGACTTGCCGCAACTCCCGTGTAAAGGCAGGGCAACCGACCTCGAAGGGCAGGCACCCGCCAACACCAAGTGCAGGCTCGTCGGCGTTGAGGCCGCCGCACCCGTCGGTCTGGCGGAGGTTGTCGGGGCGCCGATCCATGACGCTGCGCGCGTCTCCCCGTCACCTATCCTCCGGGGCTCGACGTTGGCCTAGACGTGCTCGAGGGTTACAAGAGGCCATCGAGACGTCATCAGGATCTTGATTGTCCTGCGCCCGCATCGGCTGACGTGGTGGGGACTGCACCGTGAGGACAGCCCCCTCCATTCGGCCAGCAGTGCGGCCGGTTGCTATCGCTTGGGGAGGTCGTGGTAGGCCAGCTCGTCACGAACCCCCAGCCTTAGAGAAACCGAGCAGGCTCGGGATGATGGCACGCCATTCATCCATCTGCTCGGCTGCCGGCGGAAACCTCAGTAGTAGCCGAGCTTGCGCCATGGCCTCCGTAGCTGTGCTTGGCATAGATGTTGATGACGTCGACCGCACCGTTGCCTGGCTCCTGATGGTGCCAGCGGCGGTGACGGTGTTAGTGTCGCATCCACGCAGCTGTGGGACGACCACTTGGGCAGCAGGGTTGTGCAGCGATGGTGCTCGAGGGTCAGTGGCTCCGTCGAGCGCAGTAGTTTGGTCGGCTCGTCCCGGAGGAGGCACATGCGCTGTGACCACCCCCGCAGCAGGGGCGGCCGGAGGACGGTGGCTCACCCCGGACCGAGCACTGTTACAGTGGCTGTGCCCACCGATGGGAGGAGGGGGTGCGAGCGGAGTGACCCCCTCGTCGACACCTTGTGGAGCGTGACCGTCGAGATGCTGCTGACGTTGTTCTCCTCCGACATCTCCAGCGCCCGTGTCGGCCGCGGGGGAGCGATGATGGTGCCACCTGCTCCAGTCACGCCCCCAGCAGCGTTCATGTCCTCGCTCGCCTCCACACCCTCCGAGGCACTAGAGGCCGCGAGCGGCGGAGCCTTCGAGGTGGACGGATGGGCCGAAGGGCCGGACTTCTTCTTCTTAGGCACCATGGTCGATGGCGTCGTCGGAGATGAAGATGGCGATGAAGATGACGCGCTCTGCACGCTTTCAGGTTCACGCCAGTGTCCCCTACAGCGCCGCGAGATGTCGGGGATATCCGCGACCACCTATGGGACGGGTGGTCCCTTGCTGGTTCGGCGGGGACATCGCATTGCACAAAGCGCGATCAGCGCGACAATGACCTGACAGAGAGCACACAAGCAATTTCCCCAGGTTTGGGCCGCCGCGAGGCGTAAGACCCTACTCCTACTTTGGTGGATTGATGGTGGAATGAGTGTGGTGCTGTAGTACACTTGCCCGACAGGGTTTGCCTCGGGGCCGTAGTGACTACGCGCGTATGGTGGCCTGGGTTCATCAACTTTCCAACCCTTCCTACGAGTGTCATGGGCCTCCTTTTATAGATTAAGGGGTCACTGCAGTGGCAAAGTGGTCATTATCTACTGATATGAGAGCGAACAGTGCTATCATTCCTTAACTCCGCGGGCTGACAGGGTGCATTAAATGCACCGCTTAGTGTCACATAACCGTTTGCCCGACAAGGCCTGCTGGGCTATCTTGCCAGCTCCACGCCTGTTCCCTTGACACGTCACAGGACGAGTGTCATCTATGGGTTTCTTCTGTAGGAAATGGCTGCCACGTGGCGAATGGCTGCCACTTAATCACCTTGCGGCTTGACACCGCACTAATTGACGACGTGAGTCATGTTTTGAGTGGTTGGCGGGGTGGTTCAACCCCCGTGAGCCCCCCGTCAGGCTGTGCCGGGGAGTCTTGATTGTTTGCTTCTGGTGGTGGCCTCGCCCCTTGCCGAGCTCGCCTACCCAGCAAGGGAGGACCTTCTCTTGCCGATATCTTGCTCTTCTGGCTTGGTCTTGGTCCCTCTAAGTTGTGTGTTGGTTCTTCAAATCTCTTGGTTCTTTAATCCCTGACTTAGGCTGGTGCTTCAGTCTTGATCTTGTTCCTGTGCATAGTTGTGCAACAGACCCAGGGTTTGTTGCACCGACAGTAGCTTTTTCAGGTCTAGAATTCCAGCTTTCGTCATTCTCCCTCTTTGTGTAGACCTGCATATTATGCGAGAAAAGGCATTAGAGTTACTCCATAAAGCATTATTATGCATAAAAACATTGTAAATAACAGTAGGAAAACATGATGCAAAATGGACGTATTAACTCCCCCAAGCTTAGAGCTCGCTTGTCCTCAAGCGAAAAACTAATATCGACAAACATGAACACATGCTTAGAGAGAGGTGTCGATAAAATCAAAATACAGAGATAGCACTACAAAAAAAAGACACATTCGTGACATTTTGGGCCGAACGAATTTTTTTTCTGTCATACATATGACACTTATATGACGACAATTGTGAAAAAACCCGGTATCATCATAGATGTGGTGGGCTCCTACTTCTATGACACAAAATCATGACGAAAATGGGCTTTTCGTCTGGATGGGCGGAGCGCAGCGCATGACATTCTTTGGGCCGTCCATGACGGAACAAACCGTGGTAGAAGCGGTAGCGGAAAATATCGGGAGTCCCGGTTACGGTGGGTGGTCGGGGCGAAGCGATCGCTGCTCTCTCTTACGTCTGCGGCGTGTGTGCGGCGTTGGGCTCTAATCGAACCCAAGCGAGGTGTTGGGCTCTAACTGAACCCGGCGATTGCACTATAGGCTACGCGTTCTTGAACCCAAGCGATCGGTCGATGGCTGTTAATCGAACCGATCGGCGATTCGCCGCTACTACGCTAAGCGATGCCGATCGATCTGCCTCTGGATGAGCGATGGCGTTGCGGGGGGTTGGATGAACAGTTCCGGTGGGGGTGGATGAACAAGACCCGTGGTGTTGCATCTGGATGAACAGTACCCGATCGATCGAGCGGTTGGGGCTGGATGAGCGGGACCCGTGGAGGCTGGATGAGCAGGATCACCCATGGAGGCGGGATGAGCGGTAGCCCGTGGAGGGTGGTTGAGCGAGAGCCCGTGGAGAGGGCTGGTTGAGCGATGGCCCGTGGCGTGGCGCGGTGGAGGCTGGATGAATAGGAGCCCGTGGATGAGCGATCGCGGTGGAGGTGGAGGAGGTCGACGGTGGATGAGCATGGCAGCCTGTGGAGGCTAGAGAATCGACGGTGGAGATGAACAGTATCCGTGGAGTCCGTTTTGCGATCGCCACACCCTCCCGATGAACAGGACCCGTTTGACCTTAGTGCTCCAACACAAGTCCGTTTAAATCCGTTTTGCGATCGCCACACCCTCCCGATCAACAAGACCCCGTTTGACCGTAGGAGGTCCGTTTCCTCCGTTTTGTGGTGCGCGGACCCCTCGATGAACAGGATCCCATTTGAGCGTGGCGGTCGAACACAAGGCCGTTCCTCCGTTGTGCGATCGCGGGCCTTGTTTCCATCGCTGTTCCATCCAACCCTCTCGATGAACACGACCACGCATTCCGTTCCGACCCGGCCGGTTGGCTCCTACGCGTTCCGTTGCCTCCCGATGAACACGACGCATTCTGTTGCCTCCCCATGAACACGACCCATTCCGTTGCCTCCCCATGAACACGACGACGACGCTGTTTCTCCGTTCCAACCTAGCCATGTACACTAGCCCTGGCTGTACGTATGCGAGAGTAGGCGTTCGAGACCCCGGCCGTATGTACACATACGTGGCGTATTTTCTTTCTTGCACCACGGCGGCTGTGCGTACATGTACATGCTACGTGCGGCGCCTCTACTACGACTGCGTCGCGCGCCTCTACATCGACCAGTATATACGTACACGTTCGCGACCATAATGACAATGCTACGTACGCTTCGACCAGGTGGGTCTCGATAGTTAGGCACTTCCTTGCCTGCGAAGATGTAGCTGGTGGGTCCCAGCAGTCAGGGGGGCGAATCGATTTGTTATTTTTGCCTTGACGCACTTCCTTGCGTGCGAAGGTGTAGCTGCTGGGTCCCAGCAGTTAGGGGGGAATCGTCTTGTTTTTTTTGCCCGAACGCACTTCCTTGTGTGCGAAGATGTAGCTGGTGGGTCCCAGCAGTCAGGGGGGCGAATCATTTTTTTCCGGACGCACTTCCTTGCGTGCGAAGATGTAGCTGGTGGGTCCGAGCAGTCAGGGGGCGAATCATTTTTTTTTCCGGACGCACTTCCTTGCGTGCGAAGATGTAGCTGGTGGGTCCTAGCGATCGGGAGAAACCTTTTTTGCAATCGGTGGCCCGTCCGGTGGGTCCCTTCTCCAGTGGAGGAATAGTTATTTTGCACGTAATAAGGAGGCACTTCCTTGCTGCGGCCGTGGACCCAGTATCGACCTCTCCACATATAGTCCACGTCCGATGGAAGCCATTCCTTGACAACGTTGACCACGCCGCGCCGAGAGCACCGAGCGATGGGCGGCGGCGAGGCCTAGGAAGGGGCGGCGCAGAGCCGGGAAGATGCGGCGGTGGATGCCGCAGCGTGAGGAGTATGAGGTTCACTCGTTCGGCTGCGGTGTGAGGTTGCCATCGCCCGCGAGAATAACGAGGGATGTGGGTGCGTGAGGGATGGCCTGGCGGCGGTGGGAGTAGTAGGGGCGGTGAGGCCTCCGCGGCATCCTGACCCGACCACGGGTGGCGAGGAAGCGGTAACGACCGGCGCTGCTTTGGGTGGGCTGGAGCAAGAAGACCAGAGGTTGAAGAAGCACTCGGCCGTTGGATGGACATCGTCACGGTCCTTTGGATCTAGAATCGTTCATATATTGACTAAAGTTGACAAAGGCCTCCGTCGGTCAACTTAGTAGGCCCTAAGTCAGCCTCCCACCAAGGTGGGTCCCGGATAGTAGGGGTATTCATTTTTTGTGCGTAATAAGGAGGCACTTCCGGTGGGTCAGGTGACAGTGAGGAACATTTTTTCACGAAATCGGTGGTCCGTCTGTGGGTCCCAGCAGTCAAGGGAAGCGTTTTTTCACGAAATCTGGTGGCCCGTCCGGTGGGTCCCTGCTGTCAAGTGGACGAATAATTATTTTCCATGTAATAAGGAGGCACTTCCTTGCGGTACGTCGTGGACCCGGTATCGACCTCTCCACGTCTGATACTCTTCCGATGGAAGTCGGTCGTTGACCACATTGACCACGCCAAGCATAGAGCACCACGGCGGTGGGCGGCGGCGAGCCTAGGAAGGGGACGACGGAGCCGGTGAAAGCGCGCAGGATGCACCGCGGAGAGGAGTATCTGAGGTTCACTGGTTCGGCTGCGCTGCCGTCGCCCTTGAGAATAACGAGGGGTGTGGTTAGTGGAGGGATGGCCTAGCCAGCGTGGGAGTAGTAGAGGCGGTGAGGCCTCTGCTGCAGCACAGCCGACCCACGGAGGCGGAGGAAGCGGCGACACGACCGCTGCTGCTTTGGGTGGGCTGGAACAAGAAGACCAGAGGTTGAAGAAGTACGACGGCCGTTGGATGGACATCGAATGGTCACTGCAGATATAATCGTTTATATTGACTAAGTTGACTAAGCCCTAGGTACGTCAACTTAGTAGGCCTGGTCGACTTCGAAGCAGTGCGCCCGGATGTCGGGGAGGAATCATTTTTGGGCGGGTGAAGCTAGAATATCCGAGATTGAAGAAGAAGCACGGCAGCCGTTGGATGGACATCCAACGGCCACTACTGCTAGAACCGTGTGTTGACTATAAGTTGACAAAGCCTTGCATATGTGTCAACTCTATTTTTTTAGGGGACGCGTCAACTTAGTAAGGCCAGAAGTGTGTGGCAGAGAAGTTATAGCCCATTTGAGATTTGTAAGAATGTGGAGCCCATTTTTGAATTCTAATGGAATTTACTACAGCCCATTTACAGTTTGTTAAAAGTATAGCCCTTTTCAACCAACCGTTCAAAACAGAATTCAATAAAATTTCCCACATTTTGATGGGATCCGAAATATTTTTACCCCCAAATTTCTAGTCAGATTAAATACAATTTCAATATAAATTTATATTACATGAAAATCCAACGAAACATTGCGCTCGCAACAATTAATGAAATTAAAATTTTCAATATCCAAAAATAATATTTTATAAAGTAATCACGTGTTTGGTGCATTTTTATCGTTCTTGCCAGTTTTAAAACTACATCCCATTTATTATTTCTTAAAGCCCATTGTCTTGTTAAGCCTAATGCATCCCTCCTAGGAAAGATTTGCAGCCCAGTGAGCGGAGAATAACAACTTGACCTTGCCTCGGTATTCCTAAAAAAGTATAGCTGGGCTAGCCATTTTCAACTTGAAAAAATTAATAAGCGGGCTGGATATCGGCACAGGCTAGGCGAGCCACAGCCCTTGAGTTAATACCTGCAGCGATGTTTTCGTTGTTCTTGAGAGGAGAAAAATTAAAATCTGGGCTAAACATCGAAAAACTCTGAAGTGCTCACACCTCAAAAACACAAATACTGCTCGAGCTGCTTGGTCCCAGCTGTCGGCCGCTCCTTGTGCAATTCTCTCGTTTATTGACTACTACATAGGTTGACAATGGTGTGGGACCATGATGTGCCAATATATAGTGTGCCAATAGCTTCAAATATTGGTCGTTGCATATGCCCATCTAACTGTCAAGAGAAGGCAAATCCGAGCATTGTCATCCGTTGGACATAGTTTTCAACTCATAGGATTCTGCCACGTGGCCTTCTAATTGAATCCCCAACTCAACCATCTCATGTGTTCTAGAATCATCTATTCACATGCTTATCTGATACTCTAATAAAAAGAGACTAGAACAATCTAGATTCTACAGAGGTAAGAACCAAGTTGGATCTTGTCCGATACGATTCTAGAAAAGATAATACATATTCAAATGTATTTTCTCATTCTTTTTCTATATATTTAAATGGCGTGCAAAGCACGTACAATTTACTAGTATATATATAATAAGGAGGCACTTGCGTACGTGAGGCTATGTGACACCCCAAAAATTTAACCATGTTTTGTTAATTAAAATTTTGCCAGGAAACTTAAACTTTTAGTTTCTGGATTTCCATTTGATTTCAGAACCATTCTTTCTTTATTATTATGGAGTTTTTACCCCAAGTGAAAACTTTCCAATAATTATTGGACTCATTACTCTCTCAAATAAAAAAATTCTTTTATCAGTAGGATTATTTATATAATTATCTTGTCCTGAGCCTTATTTCTCCAAAAGGGTTTTTCATAAGTTTAGGGTCCCATTTGCATTGCAACCCTTTGCTAAATTCATTTAAAAATCCCACCAAAATTTGGGGATGTCATGTGATGTTTTTAAATCACTTTTATGCAAAAATATATTTCATTCATTGAATATTTTGAGTTCTACACCAAGTTTTCAAATCTGGTCCAGTGGGCACTTTTGCACTACAACCTATTTAAATATTTCCTTAAAACTTCCACCAAAATTATGGGATATCAGTAGGAGTATATTATTCAACTTGTTGCAAAAACCCAGTGTTGTTCTTTGAAAAATTTGAGTGAATCATCCTCATTTTCATTCTGGTCCAACTTGATGATTTGTACTGCAACCATATTTTAACTTGCTCCTTTACCCATGATTATTTCTCCCTTATAGACCACCCCGCCAAACCCTTAAATCCAGTAGAGTGGACCCATTGGAGGATTTTAAGTGCATGCAATCATGCCTTCTTCTTTCTATCCAAAACTGAAGATTTGCAAAACTTGCATTAGCAAGTTTATGGTTTTGCCCAAATGACCTTGCCACCCTCACCTACATATAAAGAGACACCAGCCTGGATTGTTCGGACACCCCAAGAAATGCCTAGGTGCATGTGGCATTCTGTCAAGCACCTTGTGTGCATGGTCAGATTTGGCATAAGTTTTAGTTTACACTGTGAACTTGATCCACTGACCCAAAAACCTTGTCCACTAAGCTCCTAGATGCTTATGACCTAGCCACCTAACGCCAACCTCACCGCGCTCTCTAGCCCACGCCGGCATTTCGCGAGCACTGGCGTGCATGCTCTGGCGCGGCGAGGCGTCGCGTTTGCGATGCATGTGCCGCAGTTGCCGCGTCGCGTTGCCGCCTTCCCCGCGCCCGTTCTGGCCCCTCATCACTCGCAGCCAGCACCCCGGCCCCTCCCTCACCGTAGGGCCACCACAGCCCCCTCACAGAGCACTACTGGCGCCACCGCAGCGCCAAGCCGCCACCCGCCAGGCCCTCTGCCTGGTCGGCGCCGCCCGAGCCACCAGCGCTCGCCAGCTGCCCCCTTGAGCAGCTCAAGCTCATCCGCAAGCTTGTCTGCAAGCGCTCGTCGCTGCCACGTCCCCCTGCCGCTACAGAATGGCGGTCGCCGCGATCCTATCCACGGTCGCCGCGAACCGACATCAACCGCCTATATAAGGGCCCCCGAGCTCAACCGAGTCCTCAAGCACCCTCAAGATGTCCCCCTAGGGCCACCATGGCCAGCAGTCGAGGAGAGGAAGGCCGTCTTCCCCGACTCCGGCCAGTTCGGCCGCCGCCAAGTCCCGGCCGATTTCTTCGCAACCAAAGCCCCTCCCGTCCGTCCAACGCCACCGCTCGACTCCCCATGACCCTACGGAGCCGCCCAACACCTCAGACCCGCTCGAGAACCACCGCAGCCCAGGACCCCAAATCCACCCGAAGCCATCTCCGCCGCGAAGCTCGTCGCCGGCGACTCCGTCCACGTCGGCGACCATGGCGGGTACCCACGGGTTCGCCTCGAACACTTGAGCACACCCATGTGCTCAGATCCCCGAGGGATGCCCCCGTTCGTCGGCGAGCCTCGTCGGAGCTCCGCGTCCGTTCGGTCGGAGGAGGCGACGCGCGTAGACTGGTCAAACCTTACCAGTGGGCCAGGCGGGCCCACTGCCAGCAAGCCTCGCCGGAGCTCCGCCTCCGTTTGGTCGGAGGAGGCGGCAGCGTAGTAGATGGTCAAACGACCCGATGGTCGAGCGAGCCCACTGTTAGTGACCCAGTGCCGGTCCACGCAGGCATAAGTGGAGGCGTATTCCCAGAGTACGTCTTCGACGTGTACCTATTCGAAATGTTTTCTTTCTTTTTCTGTTTTATTTAAAAACAGATTTTGACCAAAACTTTGACTGGCTATAACTTTTTAAATATAACCCCAAATGAATTGATTCTTTTTCCCACCTCTCTCAAATATTGTCTAGTTTATTTCAAGATTTATTGGAAAAAATTTCAGACAACTTTTTTGTACTGTTTTTAAAGTATGTGTTATTTTAATATTTTTGAAAATAGGAATTTGGAGGGGAGATTATAACTTTCAAAAGTTTTGGAGTGCACCCTGCCTCTCCACACCTTGAAGGCAA
Source organism: Aegilops longissima (assembly GCA_021605205.1). Classification (NCBI taxonomy): domain Eukaryota; kingdom Viridiplantae; phylum Streptophyta; class Magnoliopsida; order Poales; family Poaceae; genus Aegilops; species Aegilops longissima. The sequence continues at coordinate 372,869,223 of CM038676.1, forward strand.
GCATTCTGAACCCTGGCGTAATATTTTTCATGCATCATTTGACACGATTATAACACCACCTGAATACGTAGAACTCGTTATTTTATGTGGTGATTTGATCTTTTGCATGAATGCATATTGGAGATTTCCTTGCTGTTGGAAATGGACAGGCTTGTGATAGTGATCATCCTCGTATACCTTTCGTGCCTACCGGAGGGAAAACGGGAAAGTCTCTGTCTTGGGTAGACCCGAGCTTGTCCCTAGTTTCTCGTCGAGACGAGTGTGTCCGGTATGGCATGATGGGGTATGATGAGTGGTGATTCTGTCTATTGGATGAAATATATTCGTTATGCTAATCATGCGGGAATACTTAAACCTCTGAGTCGACCATAGATCGAGTCTTGTTCGATAACCCCATACTTGTTTTGTACTAACACTTGTCCCTACAACAAGTAGGGTGCAGTTCGATAAGTCGTCAACCCCTTTCTAGCACACACCGTCTGAGAGGCCATGGTGGAAGGCACGGTTGTAGCAGTGGGCGAGCCACAGTCCGGGAGCATGGGTGTTTCTGTTGAGACCGAGAGGGAGGCCACCCTTAGGCGCGATATAAGTTTGATCCCATGCTACGCGGTTGTAGCCTCCCACTTAGAGTTTTTGTTTGGCGGTGTTGTGGGTGATTCAGACCTTTGGTAAGTTAAGCTGGTGTGTGCAGGTCAGGTGTGTTTTCAATTGAAAGACCGTAGACGGAATTAGTCCCGATGGACTAAAGGAAGCCGTTACTCGTGGGGTAAAGAGTACATCCTCTGCAGAGATTAAACCTATTCGAATAGCCGTGTCCATGGTTAAGGACTACAGTATGGGATGGGTCAAGTGTCGGTCTTAGAGGAGAAACTGTTAAACCAAACTTGGGGCCTGACTTGTGACTTGTGAGGACCATGATTATTATATTGTTATGGACTAACCCGTTATACTATTTGAATTATCGAGTATCCCTGGGATGGTTCTACCTCCTGGATATTCACTGTGATTATTTATAAGCCCTTTATGTGGTGTCATTTGAGGCCTTGCATTGTGTATGCTTGTTATTTATTTACTTATAAGCCCTTTATGTGGTGTCATTGAGGCGCTTGGTATCGTGGCATGCTTGTTATTTATTTACTTATAAGCCCTTTATGTGGTGTCGCTGAGGCGCCTGATTTGTAACATGCTTGTTATTTATTTACTTATAAGCCCTTTATGTGGTGTCGTTGAGGCTGATCGTATGTAACATGCTTGTTATTTGTTTACTTTATAAGCCCTTTATGTGGTGTCATTGAGGCCTTGATTATGTATGCTTGTTATTTATTTACTTATAAGCCCTTTATGTGGTGTCGCTGAGGCCTTGTATGTGGCATGCTTGTTAATTATTTACTTTATAAGCCCTTTATGTGGTGTCGCTCAGACGCCCGACTGAGGCATGCTCGTTATTTACTATCATTTCGAGTCGTCGCTTCAGACATCCGAATGGTGCATCTTATTCCTACTCTGCCATTACATATTCATTGTTGCATATAAATAACCGACGTGCATGCATCAGAGATTTTTATTTTATGACTGACGTTGTGATCATAGAATATTTCAGAACATGTTTTGTTATATTATACATGTGTTCATATATGTTTGCGAGTACATTCAAAGTACTCACTGGCTTGTCCCTGGCTATTGTCTTGGCGATATTTCTTGCATGGAGAGGAGCGATGCGATGACAGCCCCGGAACCTACGCATTGAGGATAGCAGCCTCACGAAGATAGGAGTTAACCTGGTCAGCTGTTCCTGTTGGAAATGGAGTCCCATAGACGCCGATGATCCACAAAACACTTCTGCCATCAACCACTAGAAACCATTTGTTGTACTCACAGGACATAATGGCCTTGTACTACATATTTTGTAATTTTGCTTGGAATTTCTGTATCAAGTTGGTGCCCCATCAGCAAACAGTAATCCTGGTGCTGGTGAGCACAAGGGCCATTTTCTGGAAATTAATATCCCGAAAATCCGGTCCTGACAGACTTGGTATCAGAGCCAGGCTGACCATTGGCTAATCCTATCTTAGCCAGGTCGAAAAACCTAGGTTAACTAACCCACCAGACCTTAACCAAACCCCGGCCAAGCTTCTCGTGCAAGATAGCCACACAGTGACCCCGACACTTTTGGCAGTCAGTGCCCAACCTATCAACCTAGCCTGTCGATCACGCGCCAGTGACCGACGCCTAATTTATCTCATTCGCAGGCGTGCGAAGGAAGACTTCGTCCCCTTTTTCTATAAAAAGGGCACGCTGGCCTCAACCCAGCACCACACTGCCTCTACCCCAAACCAAGCCATAATGTCTGGCCCCGTCGTGCACAATGAGACCACAGCAACCAACCTTGGAGGTTCTGTAACCATACTCGCAAACCTCACCCGTCGTGCCTATCGTTAGAAGAGCCCCGAGAATATGTTGTGTACCAAGGACCCATGGCGGTGAGAGCCGTCAATTCAGGCCCTTGTGCACATCTCGGTGAGGGTGCATCACCGAAACGCCCTACTGAGGTTCACGGAAGGACAACTTCCTTGAGCCATAAGCCATCCAACTAGCTGCTCGAGGGCCATAGTTCAACTCCGGCGATTTCGCCCGAGTTAGCGTAAGCTCGTTCTACTACTACCCCAGACGTGAAGGGTATGGTAGACCACCCCAAGTTGCCAACGAAGATCACGAGACGGATCCTGCATTGTTGCACCTAGTGTGCTATGTAAGTGCACTAGAGGAACTATTCGATCAAATCACCATTGATCTGATCACAGCTCGTGGAGAGCTGGTTCGCCGAGCTCCAGCGAGAGGAGAGGATGAGCCCGACGCCGACAACCCAGTCATGCTGTTCGGACACCCGATCGAGACCTTGAGGTCAGCCCCAGCCATCAACCAAGGTGCTTTGATGACCCCAGAAGTGCTTAAATGCATATTGGGAGCACACTCAGCGGGATTGTGGCCAACAATCCCGCGATGGTCATCATCGCCACCCCGACCCTGCAGTTCCTCAACCACCTCCAGCTAATCCCGACGGTGAGACCCGTGGAGAAGCCTCGACGCCCTCAAGGCATGCCCGCTTGGATATAAACGAGGTAGACTAAGTCACTCGAGTAGTGCCGAGTCTCAGTGTATCCACGCCTTATAATCATGCGACCTTGTAAATAAACGTAGCCTGTTGTGTGACTCTATTTTAAATAGTAACCTTGCATAAATATGTCAGCCTGCAGTTGCATTTTTATCTCGGGCACAGCTACCAAAACCACCCCGACGACACCTACAGTAACACGTCACTTTTGTGAGATATGTGAATCTGTGGCTTTGACCCTGACCCCATGAGAGCAGAACCGACAAACTAGTGCCCCTCATCGCGGTAAATAACCTAGCCCGGATGCTATATAAAAGGCCACCTCGTGACCTTGCCGAGCACCCCTCACCTTGTGCACCACCCTCACAACCATTTCTTGCCATGCCGAGCCCTAGTATTTATCGAGAACCCCGGATGCAACCACAGGTAGCTTTGTCAAAATATTGTGGGACTTTACTGCAGTACCATGGGTTCTACCCAGCCACCCGATCTGAGCTGCTCAAATCGAGGTCACCCCATCCACCTCGAAATATTGGGCAGTAGTACACATCCCTCCCGTAAACTCAAACCAAGACCCAACGGAGGTCTCCTTTGTGGGAAAATCTATGCCAGCTCCACAAATGGCCATAGAAGCAGCTGCACACGAAGCGGTTGTCCGACTTTGATTCGCGGTACCCTATGCTAGTGAAAGAGGGTATTATTACTTCCCGAGCCGTGCAGCACCCGAAGGAGTAACCTCTTTTCCCGGTGGACGAATTGAGAGAGACCCAGTACTGGCCAACCTGGTCCAGTACGTCATCGCTCAAGAATGGTTGACCTAGCGGGTAATGGGTTATCTCTAGAGCCTCACTGATTTAAATCCTCAGATCGCCATCGGCAGACCACTGAGGCCCGACCAGGAGAGACACATTCATCGGCTGGTCAATCCGCTTCCCCCGATAGAAGAGGAGTGTGTCCCAGTACCAGAGACGTTTTCTCGGGACCCCGTCCAGTTACCGTTTGCATTATAGACGTCACTGCTGTAATTATTATGGCTACATTTATTTATATGTTGTAACCTATCCGTGGTACCCCGAGTTTGTGCGGCGAGTAAATTTTTTTGTTTCTATTATTTGAGTAGTTTTTGTTGCGGTTTGACTCTAAAATTTACTGATTTCTCTCGCGAAAAATCCTGGAGCGAGATTTATTTTCCCTGAGTTGCTACATCGTATATCTTCTCACGACATGGATTATATTTATTCACGAAGCACCACGGCAGCAGACCACAACCCCTCGAACACATACACTGCTTGCAAAAAAACACGTAACCGTGTTGCATCTCACCGGCCCCCTCCCTAAACGCAGCACAGTCTCTAAAGGAGAGATTAGTGGATAATCATCCGGGTACTAGTTACCTCCGGCACACCGACAACAGTTAACACCCGGTGTCACACCTAGTCCTCATGATCACCGCCACTGCGGAGAGACAACACCCGAGCGGCAGCATCGCGACGATCATCAAGGATCATCGTGCACAGCAGCACGGAGAGCCCCAGCACTGCCGCCAGCCCTCCGCACACCAGGATCACGTACCAGTCCGGCACCGCCTCCGCCATTAGAGCCTCGTCTCGAGCTTACGTAAGCGATAATGGAGGAGAAGGAAGGAGGAGGAAGCGAGGCCAGTGTGAAGGAGAAGAAGGAGCACCGCGATCGTTTATAGCTCGAGATCGGTGTATGGTGGGCGAAATCGACCAGCGCCGCTCGTTGCCCGATCGCCGGTGTTGGGCGAATCATGGCGATGCCGACAGCGCCTATAGCCCATGAGGTGAGTGCACGCTGCACGGCAGCTATACGCCCGCGCACTACATGATACAGCCTAGATGCCCTCTGGCGCTAGGCGTGGCCGGTGGAGAAAGCGGGAAAGCGGGAGAGAGGAAGAAGAGAGAGCGAGAGGAAGAAGGAGGCGACGGTGGGCCTGGGTCCACCTATCAGCCAGAGAGAGCACTGTGCTCTCGGGTGTGACCAGCGTATTTTAGAAATTTAGATTTTATCCTAAATTCGTTAACCAGTGTAGAAATCTCTCCACCGTAAAAATTTCACGCATGGCGCTAGGGTCCCTGCTGTAGTTTTGCACCACTTTTGCTCTCTTCTGTGTAGCGCATTTTACCGCTTAAGTAAAATGGTTATTTCTGTTAATGGTAGGAGTAATGTTTTTTCAAAACAGCTCTTGACAAATCTCGAGGGTGAGATTTTTCCTTAAGGGGGGTAGTGTTGTGACACCCCAAAAATTTAACCATGTTTTGTTTATTAAAATTTTGCCAGGAAACTTAAACTTTTAGTTTCTGGATTTCCATTTGATTTCAGAACCATTCTTTCTTTATTATTATGGAGTTTTTACCCCAAGTGAAAACTTTCCAATAATTATTGGACTCATTACTCTCTCAAATAAAACAATTCTTTTATCAGTAGGATTATTTATATAATTATCTTGTCCTGAGCCTTATTTCTCCAAAAGGGTTTTCATAAGTTTAGGGTCCCATTTGCCTTGCAACCCTTTGCTAAATTCATTTAAAATCCCACCAAAATTTGGGGATGTCATGTGATGTTTTAAATCACTTTTATGCAAAAATATATTTCATTCATTGAATATTTTGAGTTCTACACCAAGTTTTCAAATCTGGTCCAGTGGGCACTTTTGCACTACAACCTATTTAAATATTTCCTTAAAACTTCCACCAAAATTATGGGATATCAGTAGGAGTATATTATTCAACTTGCTGCAAAAACCCAGTGTTGTTCTTTGAAAAATTTGAGTGAATCATCCTCATTTTCATTCTGGTCCAACTTGATGATTTGTACTACAACCATATTTTAACTTGCTCCTTTACCCATGATTATTTCTCCTGCTTATAGACCACCCTGCCAAACCCTTAAATACAGTAGAGTGGACCCATTGGAGGATTTTAAGTGCATGCAATCATGCCTTCTTCTTTCTATCCAAAACTGAAGATTTGCAAAACTTGCATTAGCAAGTTTATGGTTTTGCCCAAATGACCTTGCCACCCTCACCTACTGTCACGACCGGTTTTTCAATAAAATACTTATTGTGAAACCGATCTTTTTGATTTCAGTATAGGAAGAATTCTCCTTACTGATTGACAAATACTTGATACAGAAGTCCAGTAGCATTAAATATATTACAGGGTTGAGCTGAGGTTGCTCAACAATTTATTACAACACGCCAATATTGTACATAAGGGCGGCTATGACACAGAGGTGTGGCGGCATATGTCACGCCCAAGATGCGACCCTATCCTAAAGGAACTCGAAGGTCCCACCAAGGATAGAAGAGCATCTTGAAGACGCTTTTGCAAGGTGGATATCATTACATCAACATTACATAATAGATGGGGGGTACATACAAGGCATACAAATGCCGCAAGAATACATCAACATCATATACAAGATCAACATCCAACTACGGATGAAAGATAAACAGAAGCTCAAACGACATCCACCACCTAGCCCAGGCTGCCGACCTGGAACCTATCCCCTGATCGAAGAAGAAGCAGAAGAAGAACTCCAAACAAGCAAACATCGCTCTCGCGTCATGAGCATCGCATAACCTGTATCTGCAACTGTTGGTGTAGTAAACTATGAGCCACGAGGACTCAACAATCCCATTACCTTGGGTATCAAGATTAGCAAAGCTTAATGGGTAAAGAAGAGGTAAAGTGGTGAGGTTGCAGCAGCGACTAAGCATGATATGGTGGCCAACATACGCAAATAAGAGCGAGAAGAGAAGCAAAGCAAGCGGTCGTCAACTAGTAATGATCAAGAAGTGATCCTGAACTCCTACTTACGTCAAACATAACCCAGAAACCGTGTTCTCCTCTCGATCAACCCGAAAAGAGACACTCATGGTTACGCTACGGTTGGTGTATTTTAGAAGAGTGTACTTCAAGTTTACTACAACGGATATTAACAAATTCCCATCTGCCACATAACCATGGGCACGGCTCTCGAAAGTTTATACCTGCGGGGTGTCCCAACAACCCATGATAAGCTCTCGCGATCAACGAAGGATATTCCTTCTCCCGGAAGACCCGATCAGTCTCGGAATCCGGCTACAAGACATTCGACAGCAATAAAACAAGACCAGCAAAAGCCGCCCGATGTGGCGACAAATCCCGATAGGAGCCGCACATATCTCGTTCTCGGGGCACACCGGATAGGTCAGCCTCGAGTAAAACCAGCCCTCGAGTTGGCCCGTGGTGGCCCTTGATCTGCCGTTTTGGACCAACACTCGAAGGAGCACTGGCCGGGGGGCTAAAATAAAGATGACCCTTGGGCTCGACCCAAGGGAAAAAGGGCTAGGTGAGGCAAATGGTAAAACCAAGGTTGGGCCTTCTTTGAGGAGTCTTATTCAAAGCGAACTGTCAAGGGGTCCCATAAATCACCCAACCGCGTTAGGGACGCAAAATCCGGGAACATAATACCGATATGACGGAAACTAGGGCGGCAAGAGTGGAACAAAACACCAGGCATAAGGCCGAGCCTTCCACCCTTTACCAAGTATATAGATGCATTAATAATATAAGAGATATTGTGATATCCCAACATAAACATAATCCAACATGGAGCAATCTTCATCTTCACCTGCAACTAGCAACGCTATAAGAGGGGCTGAGAAAAAGCGGTAACATAGCCAAACAACGGTTTGCTAGGAGGGGTGACAAAGGTTAGAGGTTCATGGCAATTTGGGAGGCTTGAGCAACAAGTGGTAGGTAATGCAGCATAGCGATAGAACAAAGCAACAAGCATAGCAATGATAGTAATGAGATCCAAGGTGACGGTCATCTTGCCTGAAATCCCGCTAGGAAGAAGAACGAGTCCATGAAGAAGACGAACGGAAGTAGTCGAACGAATCCTCACAACTCCGGAACGAAACCGAAGCTAACGAGAGAAGCACACCGGAAAGAAGCAAACGACATGGTAAACACACAAGCATAAACATGTCATGATGCACAAACAAGTACGATGCATGTCCGGTTTAATGAGGCATGGCATGGCAAAGTGCAACAAACAATGCTACAAGTTAAGTGGAGCTCGATATGCAACTCGTTGCATATTGAAGAAACACCACATTCATTTATTTAGTTCTCTCCCATTTAGGTACTCAACAATATTAAATGTTGTTAGACATGGCAAGAGGTGAAGCATATGAAAACTACCTATCTAGGCAAGTTTAAATGAGGCCGGAACAACGAACAACAATTCCAGAAAATCCCCATGTGCATATTTCGAATTTGGTACTGTTCTGTCCTAAAGCATATTTTAATGTTGTTAAACAGGAAAATAAAGTGCAACATGTTAATCTATGCATTTTTCCACCCCATTTACATATAAAGTTTATTAAGATTGGAGCTACGGTTATTTAGTTATGAAATAAAGCATTTTAACATGGCATTTGAGCAAATTTAAACAAACAGAATTTGAAACATTTTAAACATTGGAAGAAAATGGCATATTATGAAACTAGATGAAATTCTAAGCACTTTACATATATAATTTGTTTTAATGCGATGCATGGTTAATTAATTATTGATGCATGAACATTAAGGGGTTTTTCTGTAAAACACTAAATCCTGGGATAATTAGTAAATTCGCAGATCTGAAAAAAAACATGAATGGGCCGTATTAGAGCTACAGGCTGAAATAGGACATGGGCGGGGGGCAGCTCACCCATGGGCTATGGCCCGTTCGATGGGGAGGAGGCCGTCGGGGTGAGGCCTTGAAGCTGAGCCTTGGCAGGCTGCAGTCAACGGAGCAGGCAGCGGTGAAGCGGTCGTGGCGCTCGTCTGGTTCCTGTCCCTGACGAAGAGAGACAGAGAGAGGTGAGACAGAGAGAGGGAAAGGAAGAGAGTGCGTGAGGGAGGCCCGGCGGCGTGACCTGGAGGTGCTGGTGATCGTCGGCGGTGAGGCGAGGCGGCGGAGGTCGCGAGGAAGATGGCGGAGCTCTGGATCAGGAGGAGCTTGGCTCTCCTCGGGCGTCAGGGTTCCCTAGAGAAGATCGAGAGAGAGTAGGATTCAGAGAGAGACAGAGAAAGAACCAGAGGGAGTGAGAGACCACGGGGAAGGAGAGGGGCAGCGCTCATCTGCTGGACACGAGCGCGGCGACGCGGTGCGCGAGGTGAAGACGAGCAGGGGCGAGGCCGGGGCTTGGGGCACTGGAGAAGGGCACCAGCGGCGGAGAAACTCCAGGGCGGTGGCTTGGCGTTCGATTTGGAGCAGGGAAGCAGAGGCGGGCGAGGACTTGGAGCAGCGGCAGGAATCGGCGCGGAGGAGCCGGGGATGGCGGATCGAGCGCGCATGGCAAGAACTTGGCGGCTTCCTCCTTGTGGCTCCTGCAGACGTACCTAGGAGAGAGAGAGAGAGCATGAGAGGGAAAGACAACAGGAGAAGAAAGGGAAGGGAAGGAGAGGCGCGGCGTGGCTGTCTGCTGGTGGTTGCTAGCGAACTGCTTTCATGGGGGCGACGCAGTAGCTTGAGGAGGCGCAAGGCTCGGGGAAGGAGCACGGCATGGGCGAGGCTCGGGAGGTGCTACTCCCCTGGATCAGGCGGGAGGCTGCGGGGCGCTCGGAGATCGATGGAGGAGGTGGATCGATGGATTGGTCTCGATGCTGAAAGCGAGGGAGGATGGTGGCGCTGCGGATGGATCAGGAAGATCCGAGAAAGAGGTGTGAGTCTTGGGCGGCGGCGGCGAGGACAAATCCTGGATTTTAGGGTTGGGTCAAATTAGGCATGAGGTTGTTGTTTAAATAGGCGGGGCAGCAAGCGAGAGGGTTTTTAGGGGCGTTCGATGTGCAGCGGATGGCTCGGATCAATGGGATAGGAAATCAAATAAGAAACCGAAGATGCTTTACGGATGTTTGAAGTTGATCCGGACCCAACGGTCATGGCCGTGCGGTTGAGGCAATTTCGAACAAGGTTGCGAAGGTGGTCGATGGCTGTGCAGAGGCTCAAACTGCCGGACAACAAATGAGCAGTTGGTCTCGAAAGGGACAACGAAGGCAAGGGGGAACGCGGCAACTACGAACGGATGCAAGCTTTATGAAAACATGCAGATGCAATGCGCATGATGCTATGAGATGAGATGCATGACATGAACAAAATGCAAAACAAAATACAAAGACCCAACCACGAAGGAAATATCATATCGCATCTCCGGAAAAGGCAAGAGTTATAGTTACGAATATGGAAAGTTGCATCCGGGGCGTTACAACATACTACTGACTCGAGATAAAAGTGGTGGTGGATATGTCACAGTGGAGTGATCGACATGACTCCTAATCTAGAAGCTCATCGAGCGTCGAGGTGAGGCTCGATGCATTTATTCGGGTAGCGGAAGTGGATATAATACAAGTGACCAAATCCAGGATCGCACGGGGCTGACTGGGACTACTCTAGGCGTCAGACTCGCTATCGAACTCTTCATCCATGAGATCGCCTTCGTCAACATCTGGCCAAATCAACAAGCCAGGTGAGTACTTTGAAGGTACTCGCAAGATAGTTCAGACATAAGATATAACAAATGCAAGCATGAATGCGTCATGAGCAATTAGCAATGCACACTCAAATAATAAATTTGCATGACATGAAAAGTAAAAAGGAAGTCAGGCGGTAGTCCTCCCGAAATCCCAGCAAAATAACTGAAAACCGATCGGGTGTCTGGAGCGACGCCTCGAAGGGTAAACAAATAAATTATCATGCCACAGTCGGGCGTCTAAGCGACACCACATAAAGGGCTTATATTGAAAAGTAAATAACAAGAGTGCCACAGTCGGACGTCTGAGTGACATCACATAAAGGGCTTATATTGAAAAGTAAATACAAGAGTGCCACAGTCGGACGTCTGAGCGACATCACATAAAGGGCTTATATTGAAAAGTAAATAACAAGAGTGCCACAGTCGGACGTCTGAGCGACATCACATAAAGGGCTTATATTGAAATTAAATAACAAGCGTGCCACAGTCGGACGTCTGAGCGGCATCGCAGAAAGGGCTTATATTGAAAGTGAATAACAAGCATGCCACAGTCGGATGTCTGAGCGACATCACAGAAAGGGCTTATATTGAAAGTGAATAACAAGCGTGCCACAGTCGGATGTCTGAGCGACATCATAGAAAGGGCTTATATTTCATTATTCATATCCGATAAATTCACGAAGATATAACACTCACAGGAAATATTCAACACACAATAATAAACGGGTTAGTCCATCCACAGGAATAATCATTTAGCCGGACTTAACACTCATGTGGTTCACCGGAGTTTTGTCACTGAGACTAACACTGACAAGGATAAGTTGAACACAGTACTCGGACATGGATAAGATGATTCGAATGATTTTGACTCTACAGAGTTTGTACTAATTATCCACAGCCAACGGATTTCCGTAGTCACGAAGGACTAGTTCCGTTTACGGTATTTCGGTAGAAACACATCTAACCAGTACACACCCATCCCACCTCACGATGCCAAGAATCGCCCAAGACAACATTCAAGAAAATTTTTGAGACGGGGAGATCACAACCTCGAATAGCATGGGATCAAATTTATATTCGCGCGCTCTAAGGGGTGCCCCCCTCTTGGTCCCAACCGGAAACACCCATGCCCCCTGACCAGATGACTGGCTTTAATCCAGGGCCATGGAACCCTCATCACGGCCTCTCTATTTGGTGTGTACCAGGAAAGAGGTTTGCAACTTACTAAGCCATATCCCTTGCGGAAAACATGTGGGAGTACAGGAAGGGAAAACGGATGGGAACGTGACTTGATTCATGTTGACACTGGAGTCAAAAAGTCTGGCATAAGACTGGCATGCTACAACACTGCCATCTTACCCATTCTCATGCCATCACATGGTCATGCAAACTCATCTCCAAAAACACATGGAATTTCGAAGCTCACTTGCCTCAACTTTGCATGTAATATAACACTTATCGAAATGCTCTTAAACATGCCATGAAACTACTCAATGCGAACATGCAAAAAACACTCATCATATCAAAAGTTCAAACATGCTTGCCTGGTTCGGAGTAGTCGGAGTCTAGCTCGGTGAAGTTCGCGGTTCCGTCACCTCCTCCGGTATCTACGGTATACATAAAATACGTACTAACCTAAATACAGTTTGTGCATAAAAAGTGTTCCGAATATTTTTCAAATAAATATGATAAAAAATTAGACAGAAAATAAAGGTGACAGAAAAAGAATCAATCAAAAATCATTTTCATTTAAAAGTTATAAAAGTTTTAGTCCGGGACTTGTCTATAATGAAACGAAAGTTCGAGGGCTAGCTTATAAAAACAAGCGCTTGGCTAAAAACCGTCAACTCCAAAGGAAGGCGTATTACTTGAGGCGTTTTGAAAACAGTTCAAAAAAGAAAAAAGCTGACGAGGGTCCCACCCGTCAGGTTTGAATTTTGAAACAGGGGTGGAAAAAGAGCGCCGGCGCCGAGACTCTTGGTGGTGCATGGCGGCGATCCACGACGAGTTAGGAGGAGCAGAGGTACCTCGTGATCGAGTGCCCTCCAGCGTCTGTGGGTGGTGGAGGTGGTCGTCGGCGAGCACCACGTCGTGGCCCCTTACTCCGTGGACGGCGGCTCGGGTGATGTTGGATCTCGCCGGGGAGGTTGCGGAGGTTAAATTGAGACTCTGGTTAGAAATCTTGGGTGCATGAGAAGGCTCTTGGCGTGGTTTGGGAGGCGGGGATGGCCTCACCTGAGTGGATCGAGCTGGAGGCCGAGGCGGATCGGGGCGGCCGGAGTCGGGGGAGGAGACCTCCTCGGGGTCCTCCTGGTGGCTTGGCGGGGCTCTGGTGAGGTGGAGTGGTGGTGCGTGCTCGAGAACGAGCTCGGGACCTCATTTTATAGGTGATCCGAGGCGGTGGCCGCGAACGGGAAATCTCCGGCGACGGTTACGGCGGTGCAGTGGTTGGTCGGTAGTTTAGGGGGTTGGGCATCAACGTGGAGGTCCACTGGTTCCATCCAGATGCTAACGTAGGTTGGATTAGGCGTGCTTGGTGGTTTCAATAGAATGGAGCTTCGCGGGCCCGTCGGCGGCGAGGGCGTGCCACAATGTGCTTGCCGACCCGCAGGGGCAGTGCTGCAGCGTCTTGTTGGCAAGCGAAGGCCACGCGGAGGCCTCGGGTGCATTAGGCGGCGCTGGGGCGCGAGAAAGTGGCGCTAGCTCCGTTGAGTCGCCACGGGTGGCTCTACCACCGCAGCTGCTGCGGCGTCGGCGAGGCTCGCCGCCACCGACACATGCCGTCAAGAGAGCGTGCGATGCTCTGGATAAGGAGGAGAGGCCGTCGCAGCGCGCGAGGTGTCTGCTGGTGATCGATGACAAGTCTCTGACGAAAACGACACTGACTGTCGAACTGTAACTCTGAATTTCTGAATATATACAGAAAAAGTGCAGGCCAAGTGTTTGATGAAATGATTTAGGCATGAGGAGAATTTATCTGAGGCTGATCTTTGGTGTGGTAGCCTCTCAAAGCACCTGGGGGCTGCCGGATTATTGGTGGAATTTTTGGAGAAAAGAAAATATGAATTTCACCAAAAATGATGAATCTGGTCCAAACTTGCAGTGGTTGAAACTTGAAAAGTTTGAATTGTGGAAGATTTGATCTTGATGGATCTAGGTTGGGGGTGCTAGGGACTATCCAGAGGAGTTGGTTTGAGATCAAAACTCAAAGGGAATCAGGTACTTCCTTTGTAAATCATCTAGGCTTAAAATAAAAGACAGAATTGCGTTTTGGGATAAATTAAATGAAATAAACTTCAAAAATCGGTTGAACTTGCTGGAACAGAAAGTTTGGGTTGCCCCAAAGTGGAGGGAGGGGTTTTGGGAGAAATTACCACATGAGGCATGGTAAAACAATGGGTGGTTTCAAAACAAAAGAATAGCCCCAAAACCCATAGGGTTTCTTTTTAATAGAAAATAAATTCCAAATATTTATTTGAGATGGGTAAAAATCAGAAGGAAGGTTTTTAATAACCAAACACCAAGGTTGAGGAAGATACCAAATAAAATCCTTGCCATGTGGGAATTTTTTTGAGAAGGAGGGGTTTTTGGAAAGATTTTAAATGGCCTCCTTCAAATCAAACAAAGTTTTTGTTGAAAACCAAATTAAAATATTTGGAGTGTTACAACACCAACCCCCTTAGGAAAAATCTCGTCCCCGAGATTTCAGCTGATCCTCAAATAGGTGTGGGTGCTCTGTCCGAAGAAAATCCACTCTTTCCCAAGTTGCTTCATTCTCGGTGTGATTGCTCCACTGAACTCTGAAAAACTTGATTGTCTTCTGACGGGTCCTCCTTTCAGACTCCTCCAATATTTTTATTGGATGTTCCCGGTAGGTGAGGTCTGGTTGCCGTCAATGTCTTCATGGGATACTTGCTTCTGGGTTGCTCACGCACTTCCTCAAGCTGCGAGGCGTGGAACACGTCGTGGGCCTTGAATAATTCTTTGGGTAAGCCTAGCTGGTAGCCTACCGTGCCTCTTCGTGCCACTATACAGAAGGGTCCGATGAATCTTGGTGCTAGCTTGCCCTTAAGCTTGAATCGCTGCAGGCCCCTCATAGGAGATACTCGTAGGTACACATACTCACCGGGTTTAAAACTGACTCCCCGATGCTTTTGGTCGTAATAACTCTTCTGTCGACTTTGAGCTATCTTGAGTCGATCCCTAATTATCTTAACTTTCTCCTCAGCCTCCTTGAGCATGTCTGGGACGAAGATATGGCTATCTCCGGTTTCTGACCAATTTAGCGAGTCACGACATCTCCGCCCATACAAAGCTTCAAATGGTGCCATTTGCAGGTGGCTTAGTAATTGTTGTTGTATCACGAACTCTGCATATGGCAAGCTTTCTTCCCAACTGGTTCCATAGGTGAGGACACATGCTCTCGGCATGTCTTCTAGAATTTGGTTTACGCGTTCAGTTTGTCCATCGATGCAGGGGTGGTATGCGGTACTAAACGCCATTGAGTTCCCGAGCTTGTTGTAATTGATCCCAAAATCGGAGGCGAATTGAGTGCCTCTGTCCGATATTATAGTCTTTGGAACTCCATGCAAGCAGATGATACGGGAAAGATAAAGCCTGGCAAGCTTCTGAGTGGTGTGCACTAGTGCAGAACCGGGCAATAGCACCGGTTTGTAAGGACCTTTAGTGCCGGTTCTATAACTGGCACTAAAGCGTGGGCACTAAAGCCCTCCCCCCCTTTAGTACCGGTTCAGCACGAACCGGTTATAGAGGGCAACCACGTGGCACGAGCCAGCTCCGGGGGCCTGGAGCCCTTTAGTACCGGTTGGTAACACCAACCGGTACTATAAGGTTTAGGGGTTTTAGTTTTATGATTTCTTTTCATTTAATTTTGTGTTTCCATTCTAATTCTTTTTCGTTTGCTGGTATTTTACGATACTACACATTGTACCGTTATATATATATATATATATATATATATATATATATATATATATATATATATATATATATATATATATATATATATATATATATATTTCTAGTAGAGAACCAATCATGCATATATATATCATCAATGTCTCACAAACCACCATATTAATTAATTCACACATACACACATGTATAGCTATATACAATTTCTCCTACATATGCATGTTGCCTTGAGCCAGTGGCATTTGCCTAATTGGTGCCTTGAACACGATGACAATCGGAAGTGGTTCATTAGGGGCGGTGGCGGGTAATAGTATTCTCCTTGATTTATGACTGGTCGAGCAAAAATCCGCTATTTCCTCTTGAAGTGCTTCTCGGCGCTCCGTTCTAGGAGCTTGTCCCACACCTCTGTGAACTGTTAAGAAGGA
Source organism: Aegilops longissima (assembly GCA_021605205.1). Taxonomy (NCBI): domain Eukaryota; kingdom Viridiplantae; phylum Streptophyta; class Magnoliopsida; order Poales; family Poaceae; genus Aegilops; species Aegilops longissima. Next base: position 372,885,223 of record CM038676.1, read on the forward strand.
GATCAATATGCATGTGTATTAGTTGTGTGACTAGATATCGATAATGGTGTAAAAATTGTGAATAGTGTTACGACAAGCATACCCATTCCTGTCTTTGAGATCTGCTCCTTTGGACGCCATCATGCGAATGTTCTCATAAGCAGAGAATGCACACAGGTCAGTCCCCTGCACCTTGAGGCCTTTACGAGAATGGAATTTGATCAGATAATAATTAATCAAGCATGATAATTAAAGAGATGGCAGCTAGCTATCTAGCTAGTACTATAATTACTTACCTTGGGTGAAACCATTTAAGCTTTTTTTCCATTACGCCTTCCGTGATGTTGATGAACCTTGCCCAAGCCCTGCCATACGACAAAGAAAATGAATAAAGGGGTTATTAAATAGTTCATATCATGAAATGACGAACTAAATAGGCGAGATATATAGTTAATAATGATTGAAATTACCTGTGACTATCCCAAACAAGATGTTATAGTCGAGTATTTGCTTTGAGTAGTGAGTCCGATATTTCAACTGTTCAAGCGTCAACTTTAATGATACACAAGATCCGATGAAATCTGCATGCACACGTTTGCATGTCTTAATTAAGCGGGCATATGTAAGCAAAAACATGTAGCTAGCTAGTAGGAAAAAACAGAGAATTTGTAGTACAAGGCAGTGTGACTCCTTTGGAAGTTGTAAGGAAGTAGTATATCTTCATTGTATTTGAGGCGCTTCAAGAACTCTAGCATGTTGTCCTCTACCTGCTTTTCATGATGTGGATTTAGTTTCCACGTGTATTCATTAACGGTGTTTGTGTCAATGAACCCAATGCCATAGCGTCCACCTTTTCTCATTTCATACATCTTCATCCTGCATAATACCACGAGAAAAGAATATAGTGAGGATAATTACAGGTAATGATTGATCAAAAGGATCACTACAGCTAGCTTGAGACTTAAATTACGAGAAAGAAATCACTTACGAGACAATAGCAACGGCGATAGATTTGTCGAGTCGTCTTGATTATATAATTGAAACAGTTCGAGAATACTCAGCGGTCACAGCTTTACGATGGTAGTAATGATCCTTCTTGACTTGCACCATGAAGGACTCTCGATTGGATCTCTTGGTAATGTCCATGTACCATTGATGCAATTCATACATTCTCGTTAGGAGCTTCTTGACCTCGTCTGCTTGACCAAAGGTTTGCCCGGACATATTTCCGTTTTATTTCATCCTCTGTAAGCACGGGCATGGGCTCGATCTCGAGGAGTTGTCCAACAGTGATGTTGATAACTTCAGCCTGCATTATATGGTCCTTGGTTATTACCACATTGCCCACCTCGGGAGCGTAAACTGTTTGCCCACAATAATATTGGGCGCAGCGTCTTTATCACGTGTTGTTGGCACAACAAGCGAGGGATCGATTCGCCGCTGTTCTCCCAGTGGGAATGTTTTTCCTGCTTTTTTGATAGCTGCTTGTTGTTTGCTCGATCCGAGCTCGCCTCCTTATGTAGGCGTGCTCGATTTAACTTCTGATGTGGCGCTCATAGTGCTGTGTCAACATGCTTGGGAGCTGGTGGTTGAAACCATCTGAATGAAGTGGTCAATCGTTTCCTCGAGCACTTTCTCCTTGGCGGCGGTGGCGGTTTCGGTGCAAAATGGGCTTCCACCTCGGCCTTGATATGGCTGCGTTTTCCTCCTCGGACTTGTCATAAGGCCTCTGCGGAAGAGGCGTGAGGCTTGGACCATATTTATATCGCTTGCCTCACTTTGTACTTCTGTACTACCTCGACTCGTGCCGTTCGCACCATAGCTGCGGGGTGTCTCTTCTGCGATTCTTGAGGTGGCGGAGGCGGTGGCGGGCTGAGTTGGACGAGGGAGTGGCCTGAAGCTGTGCGGACTTGGAGGAGGAGGGCTGAGGTTGTCTTGGGACATGGAGGAGGAGTGGGCGTCTGTGCTGTGGCGGACTTGGAGGAGGAGGTGGCTGACACTTTGCTGGACTTGGAGGAGGTGGCTGACGTTGTGCGGACTTGGAGGAGGAGGAGTGGCTGTGCGTTGGTGGACTTGCGGAGGCGGAGTCTGCTGACTTGGTGGCGGACTTGACGAGGAGTCGGTGGCGGTGTCGGTGGCCTTCGAAAGATGACGCAATCCTTTCTCCATAGGATGATACGATGTTTGGCCTCTCTAAGAAAGTGCTCGTTGTCACCTCCAGGAGTGTCAAGCTGTAGCTCCGAATATGGGTCCACCACCTCATCAACCAAGACACGAGCATAGCCCGCTGGAATCGGGTTGCAATGGAAGGTTGCCTCGGGGGGATTTGTAAAAGCAACGGCGTCCTCCACCTTCATGGATATGTTCTTCATTTTGAAGTGTAGCTTGCAGTTAGTGTTCTCCCTGATGTCATCCACAGGGTATCTATCCAGCATTGCGTCGTCCGGGGCGGAACCCACGCTGCTTCTCGGCATGGATGGGGCGGTGCTATCAAATGTTGGATCATCTGCTAGCTGCTGAAGCTGCTGAGACCCCCTTTGCTGGCTAAGTGAGTCGATCTGCTCCTGCTGCCGCTGGAATTTGACTACCAATTCCGCTTGACTTGCTTCTAGGCCTTGAAGGCGTTCATAGTCCCGCTTCCTCTGCTCCTCCTCCATCTTCCTCTTCTTCTCCTCCACAATCTTCTTTCTCGCAGGTTACGTAGTGGTTTTCGGTCTGAAAACCCCTCATACCACGGAATAGCGCCCTTGCCTCGTGTTCTTCCCGGGTGTTCAGGATTTCCCAGGGCACGCGTAAGCTCGTCATTCTCTCTGTTGGGCTCAAACACCCCCGATCGTGCCTCTTCTATTGCAACAAGTATTGCATCGTCGGCTCCGTCTGAGACATGCCTTCGTCGAAACTTTGCTGTCTTGGGTCCAACTCCCCATGCGCATAGAACCAAGTCCTGCACAGGGGCCAGCTCTTAATAACGGAGTGACAGCTGCATCCTCCATCTCTTTCTCGGACTTATCCCACTTAGGCATTGCCACCGCATAGCCACAGCCCCTGACTTATGGAACTTATCCTTTTTGCGGCATTCTTCTTGTTTATTCTCGACCGTTCCTTAGCAAATTCTGAATCCTTGAATTTCACGAAATCGTCCCAATGAGCACGTTGGTTCTCTAGTGTTCCCTTGAATACTGGAGTCTTCCTTCCTCCCTTGACGTACTTGTCCCATTCACGATTCTTGTGGTTCTTGAATGCAACCGCCATCTTCTTAAGAGCAGCATCCTTGACTTTACGCACATCTGCATACGTGAAATGATCTGGTAGGGTGAAATGTTCCATGAGAGTATCCCAAAGCATACCTTTTTATGCTGTTGTCGACAAAAGTAACATCTGGGCGTGGCTTTGCTGGCTCTCTCCATTCTTGAAGGGAGATCGGAGTTGGTCCTTCACAAGAACTCCGCCTTGACGAGCGAACTTGTCCGCAATCTTCTTAGGCGCTAATGGTTCTCCATTAGGTCTAATTACCTCGATATTGTACTTTCGCCCTCCTTCAACTTTTTGTTCGGGCCTCGTTTAGTCCTTTTGCACGAAGATTTGCTCGATCCGGATGGCTGAAAGAACAAAGATCGATTCGTTAATATATCTTCAAGTCATTTAAAACATGTGATGATCACGGATGCCTGCTTATATAAATATATATACCTCGCGGTCTTTGTTGTTTCAAGATCAACATTTTCTTCGTCATCATCATAATCATAGTTCATGACTTCATCAATTCGGTCATCGCGATCGAATATCATATCACACTCTCCGTGTCGTTTAGAAATTGAACCGTCATAATCTTCTTCATTCGATCATCATCTGGCCCATGAGGATGGCGTATCATATCGAACATGGCATGTTCTCCCTCTCTGCCGGTATTGTCCGCCATAGCTTTTATTTAACTAATCCAAAAGAAATATAAAACAATTTAGTATTGAAATTACATCGTCTCGAATAATAGATATAATCTCGAATACATCATCTCGAATAATAGATATAATCTCGAAAACATCGTATCGAATAATAGATATAATCTCGAATACATCGTCTCGAATAATAGATATAATATCGAATACATCACTGGCTAGGTAGGTAATAAAGATCGAATACTACAGAAGAATCTAGGACACTCGCGGTTCCTGCGGCGCGGGCGGTGGACACCCAAAGAGAAGGAACCCTCACAGGATCATAGCTGAAGTGAGATCCCTGAAGAAACTGCCAGGTATTGGAGAACCTGCCGCCCTCTAACGCAACCATGTAGCGATGGGCGTGCTCGTCCTCCTCCACGACACGGCGACGTACCACCTCCGGCGGGCCGCTCCTCCGCACCAAAACTGGCCCACGCGAACGCCACCAAGCGAGATCAGGGTCGACAGCGGGACCCGGGGCGGGTTCCTCATCAAGCGGCGCGCCCTCGAGCAGCACCTCCCGGTGACAGCCGGTGGAGCCAGTCCGGACATGGGTCAGCGGACGTCGTCATGAGGCGTGTCGGCGGCGAGGATCTTGGTCGGGCATCGTCGAGAACAAATACTAGCTTTATGCCCGCAAAAAGTAACATTTTTTTAATGATTGGATTTTGATAACTAAAATTTCTAACATTTCTATAACATTTCTAACAACGCTATATATAACTAACATTTTGTATAACATTTCTAATATTTCTATAACTAAAAACAGAAAAAATTATAACATTTCTATATATATAACTAAAATTTGTATAACTAAAAACAAAAATTTCTAACAATTCTAACTTTTTATAACTATTTCTATAACTAAAAAACAGAAAAATTTCTAACAATTCTAACATTTCTAACTATTTCTGAAAAACAGAAAAATTTCTAACAATTCCTAAAAACAGAAAAATTTCTAACTATTTGTATAACTAAAAAAAAATGTATGTGTGTGTGTGCTCACCGCAGGCGGCGGGGCAGCGAGGCGGCGGCAGGGCCTTGTGGCGGCAAGGGCACGGCAGGCGCGCGGCAACGAGGGATAGCAGCAGCAGGGACGAGGGGCAGGCGGCGGCAGCGAGGGACGGAGGCAGACGGGCAGAAGCGGCAACAGCAGCGACGGGACGTCTGGCGGCGCCGGCAGCGGGACAGGGACGCAGACGCAGGCAGGATGGGGGCGGCGGGGGGCAGCGACGGGGAGGGGCGAGCAGCGGCGACAAGACAACGGGACGGGCGGCGGCGGGCGGCGACGAGGATGGAGACGTCTGGGCGGCGAGCGGCAGTGCAAAGGAGAACAAGCGGATGAAAACTGAAATTTTCGTAAGTGTTGTTTATATAGGAGGGGCCTTTAGTACGGTTGGAGCCACCAACCGGTACTAAAACCAGTTCTGGCCAGCCAAGCGGCGAAGCGACCCCCTTGATCGGGTGGTGGCACAAACCGGTACTAAAGGCCCCCTTTAGTACGGTTGGTGCCACGACCCGTACTAAAAAAGTCTTATTTAGCAGCAGTCTTGATCGGCAAGTTTAGTCCCACCTCGCTAGCCGAGGGCCGACCGCACTGGTTTATAAACCCCGTGCGGTAGCTCTCTCGAGCTCCTCTCCAAAGCAGGCCCTCTGGGCCTATGTGTTGATGCTGCCTGTGGCCCACTTGGGCCTTCTTGGCCTGCATCCTGGCCCAACAACAGGTTGGGTTTCTAGTCATATACATGCCGCTCTGGCCTAGTAGGCGCGATTTTTTTTATTTTTTTTGCTTTATTTATTTTTGTGTTGTTTTTTGTATTTAGAATTTCTTTGTGAATATTTTTGCTTTAGGTACAAAGAATTACAAACTTTCTGTTAGTGCCCGTAGTTTTCAAATTTGAATAGTTTAAATTTTGAATTATTTGAAATTAGTGTGAATCTCTAGTTTGTGAATAACTTAACTTTAAAAATCAGTAAAGGCATGAAAGAATTTGATTGCACATAAAATTTCTTCGCGTTTCAAATGCCAAAACACATAACTACCCTAACTATTACAGAGATTCCCCTCTTGGTGTGAAACACAGAAGAAAGTGATGATAGTGAAGCCGATCACATCCCAGATCTTTGGGTGTGAAACTTTTTCTTCAAGTGTGTCCCTTTGCACCGTAACCATGGAAAATCTTCATCATTTAACGGGATGCTCGGGTCAATATTCACTATGAACGGAGCAATTTCATCAAACTTTTCATAATCTTCTGACTTGTCTGTCTTGTCATCCACTCCCACGATGTTTCTCTTCCCAGAAAGAACTATGTGCGCTTTGGCTCATAAATGCGATGCATTAAGCTTCCTTATCTTTTCTTTTCTTGGCTTGGTAGACATGTCCTTCACATAGAAAACCTGTGCCACATCATTGGCTAGGACCGAATGGTTCGTCTGCATCACATAAGATTGTTGAGATCCTTGTTGTCATTCCGTCTGCGGGTCTTCCGTTACCCGCCTCGTGTCATATTGACCCATTTGCACGAAACAAAGGGACCTTTAAACCACGTCGATAGTCAAGTTCCCATATGTCCTGTATATAACCATAATATGTTTCCTTTCCGTCTTGGTTTCGCATCAAGCGGACACCACTGTTTTGGTTGATGCTCTTCTTATCTTGGGCGATCGTGTAAAATGTATTACCATTTATCTCGTACCCTTTGAAAGTCATTATATTCAAGATGGTAACTGGTACAGCAAGTACAGGTCATCTTCAATAGAGGTGTCATGCATGGTACATGTCGCAACCAGTGGCGAAACTCCTGGTTTGTTCACGTGTAATCCAGTCATCGAGACCGCTCCGGGTGTTTGGGCGTAGCAAATTCTTGTGTTCATCCATATCTGGAGCCACCAAGGCGGAATTCTGTAGAAGCTGTGTAGTGTGCTTCATGAGAGAATGTCCGTCCATACATATTATTTGTTCCCCTCTAGCGTGCCTTTTCCATCCGATCTGCCCTTATGCGCGATTCAGGAACACCAATCGGCTTAAGGTCAGGAATAAAGTCAATATAAAACTCAATGACCTCCTCATTTTGATGGCCCTTGGAGATGCTTCCTTCTGGCCTAGCACGGTTATGAACATATTTCTTTAATACTCCCATGAACCTCTCAAAGGGGAACATATTGTGTAGAAATACAGGACCCAAAACGTTAATCTCTTTGCATAGGTGAACTAGGACGTGCGTCATGATGTTGAAGAAGGATGGTTGGAACACCAACTCGAAACTGACAAGACATTGTACCAAATCATTCTGTAACCTTGGTATGATTTCTGGATCGATTACCTTCGAGAGATTGCTTTGAGAAATGCACATAGCTTCACAATGGCTAATCGAGCGTTTTCGGTAGAAGTCCCCTCAATGCAACCGGAAGCGATTGCGTCATAATCACGTGGCACTCATGAGACTTTAGGTTACGGAACTTTTCTCTGCCATGTTTATTATTCCCTTTATATTCGACGAGAAGCCGACGGTACCTTAATCTCGAGCGGGCATTCAAAGAAGATTTCCTTCTCTTCTTTGGTAGGCGTAGCTTGCATGACCACGATGTATGCCGTCTTTTCCGTGCATCGTTGCTGGTCCTCCGTGCCTCGGTGTATCTTTTGTCTTCCCATACTCGCCCAAGAAGCCAAGCAGGTCACACAAAGATTCTTCGTCACGTGCATCACGTCGATTGCAGAGCGGACCTCTAGGTCTTTCGGTATGGCAGGTCCCAAAATATAGATTTCTTCTTCCACATGGGTGCGCGTCCGTCGGCGTCCTTGAACAGGTTGTCCGCGGGATAACTTTCCAAACATCACCTTCAAATCCTTGACCATATCATGTACATCAGCACCGATGCGGTGGCGAGGCTTCGTCCGGTGATCCGCCTCACCTTTGAAATGCTTGCCTTTCTTTCTTACGAGATGCCTACTCGGAAGAAATCGGCGATGTCGATACACATTCTTCTTACAACTATTCAAATATATACTATCGATATCATCCAAACAGTGCGTGCATCCGCGGTATCCCTTGTTTATACGTCACGAAAGGTTCTTGAGAGCAGGCCAATCATTGATGGTCACGAACAACAACGCCTTTAGGTCAAATTCTTCCCCATGTGCTCATCACGCGCACGTACACCTGTTCCATTCCACGGTTGTAAGAGTTCTTCAACTAATGGCCTTAGGTACACATCAATGTCGTTGCCGGGTTGCTTAGGGCCTTGGATGAGCACTGGCATCATAATGAACTTCCGCTTCATGCACAACCAAGGAGGAAGGTTATACAAACATAGAGTCACAGGCCAGGTGCTATGGTTGCTGCTCTGCTCCCCAAAAGGATTAATGCCATCTGCGCTTAGACCAAACCATACGCTCCTTGCGTCATCTGCAAACTCCTTCCCGTACTTTCTTTCGATTTTTCTCCACTGCGACCCGTTAGCAAGTACTCTCAACTTTCCGTCTTTCTTACGGTCTTCTCTGTGCCATCGCATCGCCTTGGCATGCTCTTTGTTTTGGAACAAACGTTTCAACCGTGGTATTATAGGAGAATACCACATCACCTTGGCAGGAATCTTCTTCCTGGGGCGCTCGCCCTCGACATCACCAGGGTCATCACGGCTGATCTTATAGCGCAATGCACCACATACCGGGCAAGCGTTCAAATCCTCGTACTCACCGCGGTAGAGGATGCAATCATTAGGGCATGCATGTATCTTCTGCACCTCTAACCCTAGAGGCGGACAGCCTTCTTTGCTTCAGTCGTACTCTCGGGCAATTTGTTGTCCTTTGGAAGCATATCCTTTATCATTACCAGCAACTTTCCAAATCCTTGTCGGATACACCATTCTCGCCTTCCATTGCAGCAATTCGATGTGGTGCCCAGCTTTTTCTTGTCACCTCATGAATTGGGTACAACAATTTTTGTGATCCTTTAACATGCGCTGCAACTTCTTCTTCTCCAAATCACTTGCGCGATTTCTCTTTGCATCGGCAATGGCCCGACCTAGATCATCAACGGGCTCATCGATGCCTCTTCTTCAACTTCTTCCGTGCGGCTCAGCTTCTTCCCGCATTACCGGCTCAGCTTCTTCCCCATTGTTGTATCATCGTATTCAGGGAACCTATGGCGGGATAGCTGTCGTCGTCCTCTTCTTCTTCATTGTCTTCCATCATAACCCCTCTTTCTCCGTGCTTGGTCCAAACATTATAGTGGGGCATGAAACCGGACTCAAACAGGTGGACGTGAATGGTTCTTGACGTAGAGTAATTGTGACCATTCTTACAGCCAGCACATGGACAAGGCATAAAACCATCCGCCCGCTTGTTTGCCTCAGCCGCAAGTAGAAAAGTATGCACGCCCTCAACGAACTGGGGAGAGCATCGGTCATCGTACATCCATTGCTGGCTCATCTTCATTACACAACACCGAATAGACCAAATTAATACAAGTTCATACATAAAGTTCATACAACACTTAAATGCAACAAACAAATAACTCTCTAGCTAAAGCATTTAAATGCAACAACAAATGCGATCAAGATCGCAACTAAGGTAACAATTGATCCAACAGCATAATGATTCCAAGCCTCACTATCGATGGCATATTTTCTAATCTTTCTAATCTTCAAGCGCATTTTCTCCATCTTGATCTTGTGATCATCGACGACATCGGCAACATGCAACTCCAATTCCATCTTCTCCCCCTCAATTCTTTTCAATTTTTCTTTCAAGTACTCGTTTTCTCTTTCAACATGCAACCTCTCGACAATAGGGTCGGTTGGAATTTCCGGTTCACATACCTCCTAGAAAAAATTTCTTTGTCAACTTTATGGGCATAATTTGTCATAAACACGAAATGCAACTAGTTTTAAAAGAGAATATATATACCACATCCGAATCATAACAAGGACGAGGGCCGAAGGGGACGGATATCAAAACCATGGCACTATATGTATAACAAACAACGTCGGGTAAGATAATTATCGAGTAACTATATATCCAAATCACACAAACATCAATTTTTATATAAAATTTCATGATCAAGAGGCTCACCACAAGGTGGTGCCGGGCGACAGAGACAGTGCAGGCGTCGGCGGTGGTTATGACGGAGATTTAGAAGGCACTAAGTAAACCACACCTACATATGCAAACTAAGTGTTATTTTTGACCTCAAATTGCATATAAATCAAATACTAGCACATATATATATTTCCTCCCAAATTACTAAACTCACAAATTAATCACTATATAAAGCATTGCAAGAGCTAATCTAGCAATGAGAGATGAAAGGACAAAGTTGCTAACCTTTGTGATCATTTGAATGGATGGGGCCTTCAAATCTTGACAAATTTTGGGCAAAATGTGTGATGAGCTCGAGGCGAAGAGGGAAGAACAGAGAGGAGAGGGAAAGGGGAAGAACAGAGCGAGCTCGGGTGGGCGAAGGGTTTATGTAGGACAACCTTTAGTACCGGTTCGTGGCAAGAACCGGTACTAAAGAACTGGAAGGGCCCCAGTCGACAACATCCTGCCACCACTCTCATTAGTACCGGTTCGTGGCACGAACCGGTGCTAAAGGTTCGCCACAAACCGGTACTAATGAAAGCGGCCCGGCTAGCCATTGGAACCGGCACTAATGTATACATTAGTGCCGGCTCAAATTCAAACCGGCACTAATGTGCTTCACGTTTGACCCTTTTTCTACTAGTGGTGGGTTGTCTTCACGGGGATGAAGTGTGCCACCTTAGTCAGTCTATCTGTGATGACCCATATGGCATCATTCCCGTGTCGTGACCGAGGTAGTCCAACAATAAAATCCATTCCAATTTCGTACCATTTCCACTCGGGTATCTTGTTTGGCTGTAATAGTCCGGCCGGTTTCTGGTGCTCGGCCTTGATGCGTTGACATGAATCACAACATGTAATGAACGTGGCTATGTCCCTTTTCATACCGTGCCACCAAATTTTTCTGAAGATCCTTGTACATTTTGTTCCTCGGGATGGATTGAATCGGAGCGGTGTGGCCTTCAGCTAGAATTTGCTGTTTAAGGTCCTCGATATTTGATGCATAAAGCCTATCTCCGTACCAAAATATTCCCTGCTAAATGCATGTAATTCGAGGCCTTGCCCAAACTCACTTTCCTTTTATGCCTTCAATGCTGGGGTGTCCATCTTTGAGCCTCCTTAATCTTTTCTATCGGGGTAGGCTGTATTTCTAAATTCGACCACGCTGCCTTGGTGACCATTATCAAGTTGATTTTAGCAAACTCCTGCCGAAATTCAGGTCTCAGATTTGGTAGGTTGTCGTTGTCCGAGCTGGGGTTTCGACTAAGAGCATCCGCCACTACATTTGCTTTTCCTGGATGGTAATGGATACCAACATCATAATCCTCCACTAATTCCAACCAGCGTCATTGCCGTAAATTGAGTTCCGGTTGTGTGAAAATATACTTGAGGCTTTTATGGTCGTGTATATTTCTAGCGATTTCAAGTAAAAGTGTCTCCATTCCTTGAGTGCATGAATGACCGCTGCCAACTCCAGGTCATGAGTAGGATAACTTTCTTCATGCTTGCGAAGTAGCCTGGAAGCATACGCAACTACCTTGCCTTCTTGCATTAATACGCATCCGAGGCCCTTCCGGGATGCGTCACAATACACCTCAAAATTCTTGTGTATGTCAGGCACAATTAATACAGGTGCTGTCATTAATTTCCTTTTTAGTTATTGGAAACTTTTCTCGCAAGGTTCAGTCCATTCAAACTTCTTATCCTTCTTGAGTAACTGCGTCATTGGCTTTGCTATGGTGGAGAATCCTTCAATAAATCTTCGGTAGTATCCTGCCATTCCCAAGAAGCTTCGTACGTCCATTATGCTGGCTGGTGGTTTCCAGCCAAGTACGGCCTTGACCTTTTCCGGGTCTACGGCAATACCTTCTTGGGTCAGTACGTGGCCCAGAAAACCCACCTGTCTTAGCCAAAATTCACATTTGCTGAAATTGGTGTACAATTGATGTTTCCTTAGTTCTCCTAGTACGATTCTGAGATGTTCAGCGTGGTCCTCTGGTGTCTTGGAGTATATCAGAATATCGTCGATGAATACCACAACAAACTTGTCCATATACTTCATAAATACTTTGTTCATGAGGTGAACAAAATATGCGAGGCGTTTGTTAGTCCAAGCGGCATTCTTGTGAACTCATACAGTCCGTGTCCGGAGGTGAAGGCTCTCTTGGGGATATCTTACATTAGTACTTTTAATTGATGGTATCCCGACCTTAAGTCAATTTTTGAGAAGATCTTGGCCTGAGCGAGCTGATCAAATAAATCATTTATCCATGGCATCGGGTATTTGTTCTTGATTGGGACCATGTTAAGCGCTCGATAGTCTATACACAATCTCAGTGTCCCATCCTTTTTCTTGGCAAATAAAATTGGTGAACCCCAAGGTGAGGAGCTGGCTCGTATATATCCTTTGTCCAGTAACTCTTTTATTTGCTACTTTAATTCTACCAACTCAGATGGTGCCATTCTATATGGTTTCTTGTAAATGGGGGTGGTTCCGGGTGCTAGTTCAATGCTGAATTCTATTTCCCGTCTGGTGGCATGCCTGGTAGTTCTTCGGGAAATACGTCTGGAAACTCACACACTACTGGAACTTTGCTTAACTCAGAAACGTCCACCTTGTTCAACCTCGGTTGCCGGGATATTTGTCTCTCTTGAGCTGAAACTTTTATTGTCTTCCCGTGATGGTGGGTGAGAATTACGGTCCGGTTGAAGCAGTCAATAAATCCTTTGTTGGTGGTTAACCAATCCATCCCTAGGATGACATCCAGTCCTTTATTTTCTAATATGATGAGGTTTGCATGAAACTTCAATCCTTCAAGATCAATAACCACACCTTGGCAGTAATTCTGAGTAACTTGCTTAATCCCAGGGGACTTGATGATCATGGATTTTTCCAAGGGAAGCATCGAAAAATCATTTTGCAAAGCAAATCTCTTCGAAATGAATGAGTGAGAAGCTCCAGAATCAAAAAAAATCGTGGCAGGTATTGTGTTGACAGGGAACGTACCGAGTACGATATCTGGGGCATTCTGTGCTTCCTCTCTGGTCATGTGGTTCAAGTGACCCTTCCTGTGGTTGTTATTGGGGTTGAAGTTGTTCCGCTTGGGCGCTGAATTATTGCCACCGTTGTTCGGCTTTGGGGTCGAGTTCCTTGGTTTGGGGCACTGCTTGGCATAGTGTCCTTCTTCTCCACAAGCGTAGCAAGTAACGCCTGGGCGATATGTGAACTCCTTGTCCCTTGCATTGAAATTCTTGATTGGGTGTGAAACATTTGTCGTGGATTTGTGTGTCCCACCTTTCTGAAAATCCGTCTTGCTCCGATGGTTGCGAGCAAGAGTAGTCTGGTCCCTTTTGCGCTTGCGGAAATCCTCCAAGCTGCGTCGCTCATTTTCCAAGGTAATAGCCTTATCCACCAGTGTTTTGAAATCTGGGAAGGTGTGCACGACCAGGTGGCATTTAAGCGCGGGTGCCAGACCGTCCAGGAATTTTTCCATCTTCTTGCTTTCAGAAATACGCTCTTCGTTGGCGTCGCGAGACAATAGAGTAAACTGACTGTTGTATTCAGTCACTGTCATGATCCTCTGCTTGAGGTCATCAAATTCCCTCTTCTTGATCTTCATAATACTTTTGGAATGTGTGCCCCACGAAAACCTTCTTTGAACTCCTCCCAGGTTATATCATTTTCGTTGGGGTGCATGTGTAGGAAATTTTCCCACCATGATGCAGCCGCTCCAGTGAGATAGTGCGGTGCATATAGTACTTTATCACAGTCTGAACACTATGCAATAATTAATTTTCTTTCCATGTCTCGAAGCCAATCATCAGCCTCAAGAGGTTTGTCAGTATGAGAAATTGTTGGGGGACGCGTCTTCTGTAGCTCAGACAATTTGGATTGCTGCTGATGCGGTCCACGGTGATTTCCCATATTGATGACTTGGTTCATCATTCCCTGATGTTGTTGCTGACTCTGTTCATAAAGGCGGCATACTTGGGAAAATGTTGTTTCACTGCCCTGTTGACTTGACTACCCCTGTGTGAAATTGTTGCTTGTTTGGGTGCCATAATTCTCTTCTGGCGGATTTGGCATGGAGCGAGTCCAAGGACGAGACATTTTCCACTCTGGGGATATATTTTGTAAAACTCATAAGAAAAAGAAATTGAGTCGCAAAAATCAATAAATTTATAAAGACCGGAAATTTTTTAATGCTCCAAGATTTTTCAAGAGAATAATTGATTGTGCATGGAGAAGGACTGCTCAGTACATATCTTACACGCAAGCAGTAATTATACAATACACCACTCAGGATGTGCGTACACATTCCTGACATGTTATTTAGGCTAGTGCACTTCTCCCAGTTCCTACATGATGCGCAAACAAGCTACTTCTCACAACCTATGTACATATAAACATATCGCACAAGCCGGTACATCGCATGGCAGCTAAGCGCACTCAGTCGGAGATGGTAAGGATCTCCCTTGGCCTGCCGAGGGTTAGGCCCAGTGAGGCTGGGGACTCAACCTCCTCCTCGCTAATAGGCTCCAGACATGAAGTGCTGCGCTGAGTCGATGGAGCGGGCACCATAGGTGGAGCAACACGGACTAGAGTGGGTGCAATAGGTGGTGCAGTACGGACTGAAGTGGGCGCAATGACTTGGTTGAACTCCTCAGTGGTAGGCAAGCGACGAGCGGTGGCGAGAATGGTAGGTGAATAAGATGCTGAGGACGAGACGAAGGTCAGTGGTGGTGCGGTGTGTAGGAGCTCCATCCTGTTGGTGGCACAGCCATGGACTGAGTCCATGCGGGCAGCCACAAGGTCGTCCACAAGGTTGTCGAAGGCTGCCTCCAGAGCCTGGAGGTATTCAACAAGCATCTCAATAGCCTCGTCTCGCTCTCCTCTGGGGCAAGCGAATGCATAGTGACAGGTGTATGGCACATGGCATGGAAGCTAGCGGTAGCGACGAGTCTTCATCGAAGGAAGAATATCTCGGAGACAAGCTATCGCCTCACGGGCAGCCATCTGCATAGCATGCCTCTCCGTAGGCATGGCTCTCCCCAAGAACCGGAAGCGATGTAACTCAACACGCCCTCCCTTGAATTGCACCACGGCCTGGTGCATGGACAGACTGTCGTTGATCTTGTGCTGGTAGAGTGTGAATACTGGGCGCACTGATGGCCCAGTCACGATCTTGACGATGAAGGAGAGGAGCTTGACGAACCCCTCAGGCACATTGGCGAACACCTGTGACTCACAGTCGTTGCCAGCCATCTACAAAAGTAGGCAAAAATTCTGAATGGTCAGATCATAAATTTATGCTGACTGTTAGAAAATGACTACATTTGCAAAAATTAAAAGATAGCACTATTATGCTAATAACCGATTAGCGATCGCACCTAGTGGCTTCCTACAGTCAGCCTGGCTGTGGTACCAAGTTTGTCACAACCGGTTTTTCAATAAAATACTTATTGAGAAACCGATCTTTTTGATTTCAGTATAGGAAGAATTCTCCTTACTGATTGACGAATACTTGATACTGAAGTCCAGTAGCATTAAATATATTACAGGGTTGAGTTGAGGTTGCTCAGCAATTTATTACAACATGCCAATATTGTACATAAGGGCGGCTATGACACAGAGGTGTGGTGGCATACTACTAACTCGAGATAAAAGTGGTGGTGGATATGTCACAGTGGAGTGATCTACATGACTCCTAATCTGGCAGCTCATCGAGCGTCGAGGTGAGGCTCGATGCATTTATTCGGGTAGCGGAAGCGGATATAATACAAGTGACCAAATCCAGGATCGCACGGGACTGACTGGGACTCCTCTAGGCGTCGGACTCGCTATCGAACTCTTCATCCATGAGATCGCCTTCGTCAACTTCTGGCGAAATCAACAAGCCACGTGAGTACTTTGAAGGTACTCGCAAGACAGTTCGGACATAAGATATAACAAATGCAAGCATAAATGCGTCATGACCAATTAGCAATGCACACTCAAATAATAAATTTGCACGACATGAAAAGTAAAAAGGAAGTCAGGCGGTAGTCCTCCCGAAATCCCAGCAAAATAACTGAAAACCGATCGGGTGTCTGGAGCGACGCCTCGAAGGGTAAACAAATAAATGATCATGCATGATCGAGGCGTCTAAGCGACACCACATAAAGGGCTTATATTGAAAAGTAAATAACAAGAGTGCCACAGTCGGACGTCTGAGCGACATCACATAAAGGGCTTATATTGAAAAGTAAATAACAAGAGTGCCACAGTCGGACGTCTGAGCGATATCACATAAAGGGCTTATATTCAAAAGTAAATAACAAGAGTGCCACAGTCGGACGTTTGAGCGACATCACATAAAGGGCTTATATTGAAATTAAATAACAAGCGTGCCACAGTCGGACGTCTGAGCGACATCGTAGAAAGGGCTTATATTGAAAGTGAATAACAAGCGTGCCACAGTCGGTTGTCCGAGCGACATCATAGAAAGGGATTATATTGGAAGTGAATAACAAGCGTGCCACAGTCGCATGTCTGAGAAACATCACAGAAAGTTCTTATATTTCATTATTCATATCCGATAAATTCACGAAGATATAACACTCACAGGAAATATTCAACACACAATAATAAACGGGTTAGTCCATCCACATGAATAATCATTTAGCCGGACTTAACACTCATGTGGTTCAACGGAGTTTTGTCACTGAGACTGACACTGACAAGGATAAGTTGAACACAGTACTCGGACATGGATACGATGATTCGAATGATTTTGACTCTACAGAGTTTGTACTAATTATCCACAGCCAACGGATTTCCGTAGTCATGAAGGACTAGTTCCATTTACGGTATTTCGGTAGAAACATATCTAACCAGTACACACCCATCCCACCTCACGATGCTAGGAATCACCCTAGACAACGTTCAAGAAAAACTTTGAGACGGGGAGATCACAACCTCGAATAGCATGGGATCAAATTTATATTCGCGCGCTCTAAGGGGTGCCCCCCTCTCGGTCCCAACCGGAAACACCCATGCCCCCTGACCGGATGACTTGCTTTAATCCAGGGCCATGGAACCCTCATCACGGCCTCTCTATTTGGTGTGTACCAGGAAAGAGGTCTGCAACTTACTAAGCCATATCCCTTGCGGAAAACATGTGGTAGTACAGGAAGGGAAAACGGATGGAAACGTGACTTGATTCACGTTGACTCTGGAGTCAAAAAGTCTGGCATAAGACTGGCATGCTACAACACTGCCATCTTACCCATTCTCATGCCATCACATGGTCATGCAAACTCATCTCCAACAACATATGGAATTTCGAAGCTCACTTGCCTCAACTTTGCATGTAATATAACACTTATCGAAATGCTCATAAACATGCCATGAAACTACTCAATGCAAACATGCAAAAAACACTCATCATATCGAAAGTTCAAACATGCTTGCCTGGTTCGGAGTAGTCGGAGTCTAGCTCGGTGAAGTTCGCGGTTCCGTCATGTAACGCCCTCGATGCGGCTATATCTCCCACGTGTCGAAGCACGACTTAGAGGCATAACCGCATCGAGGGCGTTACAAGTTGGTAATCAGAGCCATCCCCGACTTAGGAGCCCCTGCTTGATTGTTTGCTGGCGTTGTTGATTCTAGAACAAAAATGTTTTGATTCTTAGGATTATATATATCGGAGAGTAGGATTCTTTTTACTCCCCAGTCCCTTCGTCGCTCTGGTGAGGTCTCCTAACGTAGAAGTTTTGACTCTCCTCTCCTCAAATTTCACTGATTTTTTTTAGGATCACGCGGGTATCTTGGAATCGTTCCGATGGTTTTGTGAAGAGAACATTGTTCTTGGTGCCTCCTGACATTTAGGGGTTGTGGCAGTGTCCCGGGGAGTTGAGCTCCGAGGTGTTGTCGTCACAATTTTATCGTTGCAGTTCTGGAATACCTGAGCTTTGTCGACATCGAAAATCTCTTTTGTACAGTTGTTGGTGAGATAACCCCGATAACCCAGTACTGGGGCGAGCTCGAGTATTGCCATGACTTCGTATAACGGATGCTTTTCAAGGTCGAGGTACGATTTCGAAGGTTTCTTGGTTATGTGTTGACGGATGGATACAGCTGGATCTAGGTATTGTTAGTTTGGGTGATATATTTTGTGTCCCCGTATCCCCAACACAGATTGCATAACCAGAAAGTTTCGGGAGTTTATAGGTGGGATTCAAGTAGCTCTTAGCATTTCTTCCCGCAGATATTTGGTTTGTGATTGGGTAATCCTTACCACTTATTTGTTCGATCGTACCTTGTTATTTTTCATCAACCCTTAATCAAGTGGCTTCTCACCTTAATGGACGTGTGATGTTAACTTTGGAATTCATTCGTTCATCCTTGTTCGAATTTTTATTGTGAAGACTATATGTTGCAATTTCTATCCGTTGATTCAACTTGTCTATCTGTCTATCAAGATGCTAACGGGTGTCACCCTCTTCAGGATGGCTCCGCCAACGCGTTTGAATCCGGAACACAATGATGGGAGTCAGTCGAACCCTCCACCTCCACCTCCGCCTCCGGAGGCATGGCAAGCTATCATGGCAGCCACCAACGCAAATGCTCAGATGATTTTGCAACTCTTGCAAGAGCGTACCCAAGGGCAAGGCAACCAAGGAAATCAAGGCCAAGGCAACAACCAGCCACACTTTGCTACCCTCAATCAGTTCCTTGCTAATCAGCCGAAGTCTTTCAGCTTCTGGGTCGAGGCCACAGACGCCGACGATTGGCTTGTGGACATCTGCAAACATTTTGAATGTAGCAATGTCAGACATGAGGACTTTGTCAAGTTTGCTTCGTTTCAACTCAAGGACCAAGCTGCCGAGTGGTATCGAGAATACAAAGATTCCAGAGGAGGTCGTCTAATTACAGGGATGAGTTCATGAGACTTCAAAGCTCACCACATTCAAAAGTGTTGTTGAGAGCAAGCGTGAGGAGTTCCGCAATCTCAAGCAAGGCAACATGTCGTGTATCAATACAATATCCAGTTCGAGAAACTCGCCGCTTCGCTAAGCAAGGCGTCCCGATGAAAAGAGTATGATCTATCAATTCAGAGGTGGCCTCGAGAGAAGATCTGCAATTAGCTCTCGTGCTTTTTGAGCCGAAAAAGTATGATGAATTCTACAACATGGCACTAAAGCAAGAAGCTGCCCAGCTCAAATGTGAGGCTTCTAAGAAGAGAATCAGGGATGCAGTTCAGTCTTCTTCTTCCTCTCAAGTGGCAGCTAAGCAGCGAAGTTCTACCTTCCTCCTCCTCCGTTCCGTCAGCCTTATCGCCAGAAGAACTCAGGTGGTCGTGGATCTTCCCACCCACCCAACCCAGGCTATCAGAACAAGTCTAATTCTCAAGCTCCAAGGTCAAATGCTCCTTATCACCGTCCACTCTCAGAGGTGACTTGCAACAAATGTCAGCAGAGAGGTCACTATGCGAACAAGTGCTTCAACCAAAGGCGCCTTCCGCCTCCTCCTCCCGTGAGATCTTCCAGCAATGCAGTGGTCAAGCATAATCCCAAGTCTGCAAAGGTGAACATGATGAATGCAGCTCAGGCAGAGGATTCTTCAGATGTGATAATGGGTAATTTTCCAGTTAATGATATTCCTGCAAAAGTTTTATTTGATACCGGTGCATCGCATTGTTTCATGTCTAGATCATTTGTTGTAAAGCATGATTTCATTTCGGAAATGTTGGAAAAACCCTTGGGAGTTGTTTCTCCGGGCTCTTCTATGAGGGCTACCACAATGATTCCGGATGTTTCTATCAAGATGGGCGACTATAAGTTTCTATCTAAACCATTTGTTCTTGGTGACTCGGATATTGATCTAATTCTCGGAATGGACTGGCTTTCTCAGCACAAAGCTCAGCTTGATTGTGCTGCCAGGGAAATTCAATTGACACACTCTTCTGAGGATGTGATCATCTATGCCGCTCGTGATGAAACCATTCGGTTGTTTTCTCTCAATGAGAAGGGCGAGTTGGATGCTATCTCTCAGATTCCAGTCGTTTGTGAGTACCAAGATGTCTTTCCATAAGAGCTCCCGGGTATGCCTCCTCACCGGCCAGTTGAGTTTGTTATCGATCTTGAGCCTGGCACTGAACCCGTTTGCAAGCGTCCATACAAGCTTGGACCAAATGAGCTGAAGGAATTGAAGAAACAGCTCGATGAACAAGAGCGTCTGGGTTTGATCAGACCGAGTTCATCTCCATGGGGTTGTGGTATTCTTTTTGTCAAGAAGAAGGATGGCACGGACCGACTTTGCGTCGATTACCGTCCATTGAACAAGAAGACTATCAAGAACAAGTATCCACTTCCCAACATCAATGAGCTTTTCGAGCAACTCAAAGGTGCTAAAGTGTTCTCCAAGCTTGACCTTCGTATGGGTTATCATCAAATTCGCATTCGTGAACAAGATATTCCCAAGACAGCATTCAGAACAAGCTTTGGTTCTTATGAATATCTTGTCATGTCTTTCAGCCTTGTCAATGCTCCTCCAACATTCTCTCGAATGATGAACTTCATCTTGAACCCTACACCAATGAATTCGTCTTGGTCTATCTCGATGATATTTTGGTCTTCTCCAAGAACAAGAAGGATCATGCCAAACATTTGCGATTGGTGCTCGACAAGCTCGAGAGCATCAATTCTATCGAAGTTTTCCAAATGTGAATTTTGGCTTGATGAAGTTCTTTACCTTGGTCATATCATCTCCGCCAAGGGCATCGCTGTTAATCCCGAGAAGGTGTCTGCGGTTGTGAATTGGGAACCTCCTCGAATGTCAAGCAGCCAGAGTTTTCTTGGTCTTGCAAGCTATTGCGAAGATTCGTTGAGAATTTCTCCAAGATTGCAAAGCCTCTTTCCAACCTCCTCCGAAGCATGTGAAGTATGTCCGGTCTCCCGAGTGTGACGTTGCTTTCAATACTCTCAAAGAGAAACTCGTCAGCAGCTCTGTCTTAACTCCTCTGATGAATCCAAGCCATTCAAGTTTTCTCTGATGCTTCTCTTCAAGGTCTCGGTCTGTGTTAATGCAAGAGAAGAAAGTTGTGGCCTATACCTCTCGTCACCGAAGCCCAACGAAAAGAACTACCCCACTCACGATCTTGAGTTGGCGGCAGTTGTCCATGCATTGATAACATGGAGACATCTCTTGTTGGGAAGGAAAGTGGACATTTTCACCGATCACAAGAGCCTCAAGTATATCTTCACTCAACCCAACCTCAACCTCGAGCAAACTCGATGGGTGAAATGATTCAAGAGTACAACCCAAGTATTGAATATACTCGAGCAAGGCCAATGTGATTGCAGATGCTTTGAGCAGGAAAGCTTCTCGCAACAGTTTAATTCTCAAGCCCTTCCAACCGGATCTCGTGAAGCTTTCCATAAGCTGAATCTTCAAGTTGTTCCTCAAGGCTTTCTTGCCAACCTCATAGTCTCTCCTACTGTGGAAGACCAAATTCGTGAGGCTCAACTCCTGGATACCATGGTGAAAAAGGTTTAACGTGGTATCGACAAGGGCATTTCCAAATACAAGTGCTTCCACATTGATGACAAAGATACTCTTTTCTTCGAGGACCGGATTGTGGTTCCTAAGGATGATCTACGTAAAGTCATTATGAACGAGGCACACAATTCCCTTCTATCCATTCATCCTGGAAGTATGAAGATGTACCATGACCTCAAGCAGTCGTATTGGTGGACTCGAATGAAGCGAGAAATTGCTCAATTCGTAAATGAATGTGATGTCTGCCGAAGGGTGAAAGCAGAACACCAACGACCAGCTGGTCTCCTCCAACCTCTTGCTATTCCAGAATGGAAGTTTGATCATATCGAAATGGACTTCGTGACTGGATTTCCTAAGTCCAAGCGTGGAAATGATGCTATCTTCGTTGTCATTGACAAGCTTACTAAAGTGCCTCATTTCCTTCCTATCAAAGAATCTATCACAGCAGCTCCGTTGGCAGAGTTATACACCTCCAGGATTGTCTCCTTGCACGGCATTCCACAATTGATCTCTTCAGACCGTGGCAGCATCTTTACCTCCAAGTTCTGGGACTCCTTTCAGAAGGCCATGGGCACCAACATTCGTTTCAGCACAGCTTTCCACCCTCAAACAAGTGGCCAAGTCGAGCGAGTCAATCAAATCCTCGAAGACATGCTCAGGGCTTGTGTCATTTCCTTCGGTATGAAGTGGGAAGATTGTCTTCCATATGCCGAGTTCTCCTACAACAACAGCTTCCAAGCGAGTTCGGGCAAGGCCCCATTCGAAATTCTCTATGGCAGAAAGTGTCGTACTCCTCTCAATTCTTCCGAGACAGGTGAACGCCAACTTCTTGGCAACGACTTGATCACAGAAGCCGAAGAAATATGCAAAGTCATTCGTGAGAATCTCAAAGCTGCGCAATCGCGCCAGAAGAGCTATTATGATGACAAGCACCGTGATGTGGCTTTTGAAATCGGAGACCATGTCTACCTCCGCGTCTCTCCAATGAAAGGCACTCGTCGCTTCGGTATCAAAGGGAAGCTTGCCCCTAGATACGTGGGTCCTTTCAAGATCATTGGCAAAAGAGGCGATCTCGCCTATCAACTTGAGCTCCCGTCCAACTTTGCGAATGTGCACGATGTGTTTCACGTGTCACAGCTTCACAAGTGCTTCAAGACTCCTGAACGCACTATCAACTTCGAAGAAATTGACCTCCAAGAAGATCTCTCTTATCATGAGCACCCCGTTGCTATTCTTGAAGAAACCGAGCGCAAGACTCGCAACAAGTCAATCAAATTCCTGAAAGTGAACTGGTCACACCATTCCGACCGAGAAGCCACCTGGGAGCGCGAGGATCACCTCCGCTTCGAATATCCGGAGTTCTTTCAGTCCTAGATCTTGAGACGAGATCCTCTTTTAGTGGTGGAGTGTTGTAACACCCCGGATGTAACTTTCCATATTTGTAACTCCAACTCTTGCCATTTTCGGCTATGTGCTATGGTATTCCCTCCGTGGTTGGGTTTTTGTTTTTCGTTTTGCATTTTGTTCATGTCATGCATCTCATATCATGTCATCATGTGCATCTCATTTGCATACGTGTTCGTCTCATGATTCCGAGCATTTTCCCCGTTGTCCGTTTTGCAATCCGACACTCCTACATCCACCGGCGCACCCCTCTTGTCTCTTTTTCGTGAGCGGGTGTTAAATGTTCTCGAAATGGACCGAGGCTTGCCAAGTGGCCTTGGTACATCACCGGTAGACCACCTGTCAAGTTTCGTGCCATTTGGAGGTCCTTTGATACTCCAACGGTTAACCGGGTAACCGCGAAGGCCTCTTGTGTGTTGCAGCCCAACACCCCTTCAAACCAGCCCAATAACCCATCTAAGTCACTTCCATGCTCTCCGTCGTTGGATCACGATCGTGTGGGCGAAAACTACACTCCATTTGGAGCCTCCTAGCTCCCTCTACCTATAAATATTACCTCCCCTCCGAAATTTTCCGGATCCCGAAACCCTAGCCCCGCTCCCTCCGCGCGCCAGACACGTCCGGTCCGCGCCGAACGAAACCCGCCGCCGCCCCGAACCAACCGCAGCACGCCACGTGGGCGTGCCCACTTCCCGCGCCGCCCGCCCGCTGAGGTCCAGCGGGGCCCTCGCGACCCGCCTCGCCGCCGCCGCCCAGCCCCGACCGGCCGCCTCCGCCTCCGTCGCCCGCCGCCTCCGCCGCCTCGTCCTCGACCTCGCGCCGCCCGGCCGCCTCCGCCTCCGTCGCCCGGCCGCCTCCGCCGCCTCGTCCTCGACCTCGCCCGCCCGCCGCCCGCGCCCGTCGCCCGATCGCCTCCGCGCCCGCCGCGCCGCCGCGCCCGGCCGATCCGGTCGCCCGGCCGCCCGACCCTCCTCCTCCGGCACCAACTCCGGCAAGCCCCGGCCTCGCCTCGGTTCGCGCGCCTCGGACAAACCCTAGATCCATCCGGTTGACCCCGAGATCCTCTAAGTCATTTTTTCTGCAGATATTTTGTTGCATGTTCATCGCATCATAACTCTGTACTCGTGGCTCCGATTTGGGCGTGTAGCATACTGAAATGTTCGTCTCGATGAGTACATCATTTCGTCGCATTGCATCATTTTCATTTGAGCTCATCTTGATGCCCGAAATGCTGTTAGAAGAGGGCTATGTGATGTTAGTTTCAGATTCTTATCAGAACATGCACTTTTGTCATTTTTGCCATGATTGATGTGTGCATCCTATGAACTTGCGTCCTACATGTGTTTTGTAATATGCCATGACATATTTACAGGGGTGTATGCCATGTATTTTTGTGATCTCTGTGGTGACTAGCACAAGCATGCAAACTAGGCTTCATGATGCTGATTTCAGCCCCTTATCATGATATTTTTATGCCATGTAAACTTGATGCTCTGGAGATCCATGCTTATTTTGAGATACTTAAGTAAGGATGTTTTGAACATATGGTTATTCTCTATCCATCCATGCCCTTGTTTGCAATTATGGAGTGCCATAGCTTGAGTCAATCGAGCTCTACTTTTCCTATAAAATGTTTCCTGGCAGATTGTTTACATGTTATTCAATTTTGCCAAGGTTGTTGTAGTTGATCCGTGTATGCTATGATGTTGTTCTTGCCATGTATAGCTTCTATGCCATATCTTCTTGATGGATGTATGCTTAGTTTATCATGAAATGCTCTGTAGTGAGTGCATCAAGCTCGCGAAGATGCCTTCATAATTCTGTCAATGTCATGCCCTGCTTTTGAATCATTAACGAAACTTGCTATGTTTATGTGGGTGCCATTATATCTTCTGATCCTTTTTGGCTCATGGTCAGTAAGGGACTTTTGTTTTGTGCTTTGAGTAGATTCTTGCCATGCCTTGTTTTGCTATTATAAGTTCCTGTAGCATGTTGTTTGCTTGCTCTGAACATTGCTTCCTGATGCTGATTCTTCAATGTTCAGTATTTTCACTAAGTCTGTGAAGCTGATATATTTCGCACTTTTTCCATGCTTGTTTGGACCTGTTATGGTGTGATTTAGCCGTAGCTCAGTGTTCATCTTTTGTCAAGCATCTTGAGTAGATCACTGCCATATGCTTTGTTGGTACGTTTGGGTGCAGTAGCTTAATTGTTTGTTGCTTGCTAAGTGGTATCATGCTGTTAATGGCAGATTTGTGTCATTCTTGTTTTGCTTGTCATTTGCAAACCGTGCATCCGATTCCGGTGATCTTTATATCGATTTCAACCGAAATCATCTCACCTTTCCAGCGGCATACTTGGTTTGCCAAGTTGATGCCTTGCTCATCATTTTCCTTCCGGAGCACGCATATGCATTGCATCTCACATCTCGCATATCATGCCATGTATTGCATCATGTTGTTTGTGCATCGCCCGTGATTTATTGTGGTTCCATTGTTTGTGTTCTTGCTTTGGGTAGAGCCGGGAGACGAGTACGTGAACGAGGAACCTGTTGAGAACGCTTACGAGGATCAAGCTTTCGACAACTCTGAGAACTTTGCAGGCAAGATGACCATACCCTCGAAATCACTTCTATCTTTGCTTGCTAGATGCTCGCTCTTTTTCTATGCCTATGCTACGATGCCTATCACTTTCTTATCATGCCTCCCATATTGCCATGTCAAGCCCCTAACCATCCTTTCCTAGCGAACCGTTGTTTGGCTATGTTACCGCTTTGCTCAGCCCCTCTTATAGCGTTGTTGGAACATGGAAATGTTGTTACTTGTTGGAACATGTTTACTTGTTGGGGATATCACAATATATCTTCTTTAATGAATGCATCTATATACTTGGTAAAGGGTGGAAGGCTCGGCCTTATGCCTGGTGTTTTGTTCCACTCTTGCCGCCCTAGTTTCCGTCATACCGGTGTTATGTTCCTTGATTTTGCGTTCCTTACACGGTTGGGTGATTTATGGGACCCCCTTGACAGTTTGCTTTGAATAAGACTCCTCCAGCAAGGCCCAACTTTGGTTTTACCATTTGCCACCTAAGCCTTTTTCCCCCGGGTTTTCGCGAGCCCGAGGGTCATCTTTATTTACCCCCGGCCGGTGCTCCTCCGAGTGTTGGTCCAAACTAGAGCACCGTCTTGGGACCATTCCTTGGCAACTTGGATTACGTCGGTACCTGTACGCTTAGCTTATCCGGTGTGCCCTGAGAACGAGATATGTGCAGCTCCTATCGGGATTTGTCGGCACAGTCGGGTGGTCTTGCTGGTCTTGTTTTACCATTGTCGAAATGTCTTGTAGTCCGGGATTCCGAGACTGATCGGGTCTTCCCGGTAGAAGGAATATCCTTCGTTGACCGTGAGAGCTTATAATGGGCTAAGTTGGGACACCCCTGCAGGGTATTATCTTCCGAAAGCCGTGCCCGCGGTTATGAGGCAGATGGGAATTTGTTAATGTCCGGTTGTAGAAAACCCGAAGTTGACCTTAATTAAAACACATCAACCGCGTGTGTAACCGTGATGGTCTCTTCTCGGCGGAGTCCGGGAAGTGAACACGGTGTTGGAGTTATGTTTGACGTAAGTAGTTCAGGATCACTTCTTGATCGCTACTAGCTTCACGACCGTGCCTTGCTTCTCTTCTCGCTCTCTTTTGCGAATGTAGCCACCATATATGCTAGTCGCTTGCTGCAGCTCCACCTCACAACTCTGTCCTTCCTATAAGCTTAAATAGTCTTGATCTCGCGGGTGTGAGATTGCTGAGTCCCCGTGACTCACAGATTCTACCAAAACAGTTGCAGTCTTGACGATGCGGTCAGGATGACGCAACCGAGCTCAAGTGGGAGTTCGACGAGGAACGTGGTCGTTACTATGTGTCTTTTCTTGATGATCGTAGTGGAGCCAGTTGGGACGATCGGGATCTGTGTAGCATTTGGGGTAGTCTTCTTTTATTTTGGTTCCGTAGTCGGACCTTGAGTGTAATCTGGATGATGGATGTTTTTTTATGTACTGTGTGAAGTGGCGACTGTAAGACAACTATGTATCTCTTTCCCTTATGTATTACATGGGTTGTGTGAAGATTGCCTCACTTGCGACATTGCTTTCAATGCGGTTATGCCTCTAAGTCGTGCTTCGACACGTGGGAGATATAGCCGCATCGAGGGCGTTACACGTCACCTCCTCCGGTATCTACGGTATACAGAAAATACGTACTAACGTAAATACCGTGTGTGCATAAAAAGTGTTCCGAATATTTTTCAAATCAACATGATAAAAAATTAGACAGAAAAATAAAGGTGACAGAAAAGAATCAATCAAAAATCATTTTCTGTTTAAAAGTTATAAAGGTTTTAGTCCAGGGACTTGTCTGTAATGAAACAGAAAGTTCCCAGGGGCTAGCTTATAAAAACAGAAAATGCTTCGGCTAAAAACCCGTCAACTCCAAAGTAAGACGTATTCTGCCCGAGGGGGTTTTCAGAAAATGGTTCAAAAAAAGAAAAAGCTGACGAGGGGTCCCACCCGTCAGGTTTGAATTTTCAAACGGGGGTGAAAAAACAGAGCACGCCGGCGCCCGAGAGCTGCGGTGGTCGCCGGCGGCCATCCACGACGAGTTAGGAGGAGCGGAGGGTACCTACGTGATTAGAGTGCCCTCCCGCGTCTGTGGGTGGTGGAGGTGGTCGTCGGTGAGCACCACGTCGACGGTGGCCCTTACTCCGGCGGACAGCGGCTTGGGTGATGTTGGATCTCGCCGGGGAGGGCTGCGGAGGTTAAATTGGAGCTCGAGTTAGAGTACTGGGTGAATGAGAAGGCTACTGACGTGGTTTGGGAGGCGGGGATGGCCTCACCGGAGTGGATCGAGCTGGAGGCCGAGGCGGATCGGGGCGGCCGGAGTTGGGGGAGGAGACCTCCTCGGGGTCCTCCTGGTGGCTTGGCGGGGCTCTGGTGAGGTGGAGTGGTGGTGCGTGCTCGAGAACGAGCTCGGGACCTCATTTTATAGGTGATCCGAGGCGGTGGCCGCGAACGGGAAATCTCCGGCGACGGTTACGGCGGTGCAGTGGTTGGTCGGGTAGTTTAGGGGGTTGGGCATCAACGTGGAGGTCCACTGGTTCCATCCATATGCTAACCTAGGTTGGATTAGGCGTGCTTGGTGGTTTCGACAGAACGGAGCTTCGCGGGCCCGTCGGCGGCAGAGGGCGTGCCTTGTGCTTGCCGGGCCACAGCGACGGTGCTGCGGCATGCGCTCGCACGCAGAAGGCCACGCGGAGGCCTCGGGTGCATTGGGCGGCGCTGGACAGCGCAGAAAGCTGGCGCTAGCTCCCGTTGGTCGCCACGGGTGGCTCTGCCACCGCAGAAGCTGCCGGCGTCGGCGAGGCTCGCCGCCACCGACACCTGCGCCCGTCCAAGAGAGCGTGCGATGGTCTGGATAAGGAGGCGAGGCCGTGCGCAACGCGCCAAGGTGTGCACTGGTGATCGATGACAAGTCTCGACAAAAAACGACAATCGATCATTTAATCAGAATTCAATTTCTAAATATATCTGAAAAAACAGTGCAGGCCAATTATTTGATGAAATGATTTAGGCATGAGGAGAATTTATCTGGGGCTGATATTTGGTGTGGTAGCCTCTCAAAGCACCTGGGGGCTGCCTGATTATTGGTGGAATTTTTGGAGAAAAGAAAATATGAATTTCACCAAAAATGATGAATCTGGTCCAAACTTGCAGTGGTTGAAACTTGAAAAGTTTGAATTGCGGAAGATTGGATCTTGATGGATCTAGGTTGGGGGTGCTAGGGACTATCCAGAGGAGTTGGTTTGAGATCAAAACTCAAAGGGAATCAGGTACTTCCTTTGTAAATCATCTAGGCTTAAAATAAAAGACAGAATTGCTTTTGTGGATAAATTAAATGAAATAAAATTCAAAAATCGGTTGAACTTGCTGGAACAGAAAGTTTGGGTTGCCCCAAAGTGGAGGGAGGAGTTTTGGGAGAAATTACCACATGAGGCATGGTAAAACAATGGGTGGTTTCAGAACAAAAGAATAGCCCCAAAACCCATAGGGTTTCTTTTCAATAGAAAATAAATTCCAATAATTTATTTGAGATGGGTAAAAATCAGAAGGAAGGTTTTTAATAACCAAACACCAAGGTTGAGGAAGATACCAAATAAAATCCTTGCCATGTGGGAAATTTTTTGAGAAGGAGGGGTTTTTGGAAAGATTTTAAATGGCCTCCTTCAAATCAAACAAAGTTTTTGTTGAAAACCAAATTAAATTTTTTGGAGTGTTACAACACCTACCCCCTTAGCAAAAATCTCATCCCCGAGATTTCAGCTGATCCTCAAATAGGTGTGGGTGCTTTGTCCGAAGAAAATCCTCTCTTTCCCAAGTTTCTTCATTCTCGGTGTGATTGCTCCACTGAACTCTGAAAAACTTGATTGTCTTCTGACGGGTCCTCCTTTCCGACTCCTCCACTATTTTTATTGGACGCTCCCGGTAGGTGAGGTCTGGTTGCACGTCAATGTCTTCATGGGATACTTGCTTCTCTGGGTTGCTCACGCACTTCCTCAACTGCGAGACGTGGAACACGTCGTGGACGTCGGATAATTCTTAGGGTAAGTCTAGCTGGTAGGCTACCGTGCCTCTTCGTGCCACTATACATAAGGGTCCGATGAATCTTGGTGCTAGCTTTCCCTTAAGCTTGAATCGCTGCAGGCCCCTCATAGGAGATACTCGTAGGTACACATACTCACCGGGTTCAAAACTGACTCGCCGATGCTTTTGGTCATAATAACTCTTCTGTCGACTTTGAGCTGTCTTGAGTCGATCCCTAATTATCTTAACTTTCTCCTCAGCCTCCTTGAGCATGTCTGGGCCGAATATACGGCTGTCTCTGATTTCTGACCAATTTAGCGGGGTACGACATCTCCGCCCGTACAAAGCTTCAAATGGTGCCATTTGCAGGCTAGCTTGGTAACTGTTGTTGTATGCGAACTCTGCATATGGCAAGCTTTCTTCCCAACTGGTTCCATAGGTGAGGACACATGCTCTCAGCATGTCTTCTAGAATTTGGTTTACGCGTTCAGTTTGTCCATCAGTCTGGGGGTGGTATGCGGTACTAAACGCCAGTTGAGTTCCCAGAGCTTGTTGTAATTGATCCCAAAATCGGAGGAATTGAGTGCCTCATCCGATATTATAGTCTTTGGAACTCCATGCAAGTAGATGATACGGGAAAGATAAAGCCTGGCAAGCTTCTGAGTGGTGTGGGTTGTCTTCACGGGGATGAAGTGTGCCACCTTAGTCAGTCTATCTGTGATGACCCATATGGCATCATTCCCGTGTCGTGACCGAGGTAGTCCAACAATAAAATCCATTCCAATTTCGTCCCATTTCCACTCGGGTATCTTGTTTGGCTGTAATAGTCCGGCCTGTTTCTGGTGCTCGTCCTTGATGCGTTGACATGAATCACAACATGTAATGAACGTGGCTATGTCCCTTTTCATACCGTGCCACCAAAAATTTTCCTGAAGATCCTTGTACATTTTTGTTCCTCCAGAATGGATTGAATACGAGCGGTGTGTCCTTCAGCTAGAATTTGTTGTTTAAGGTCATCGATATTTGGTACGCAAAGCCTATCTCCGTACCACAATATTCCCTTCTCGTCTATGACGAATTCTGAGGCCTTGCCCAAACTCACTTTCCTTTTTATGCCTTCAATGCTGGGGTGTCCATGCTGAGCCTCCTTAATCTTTTCTATCAGGGTACGCTATATTTCTAAATTCGACACGCTGCCTTCCGTGACAATTATCAAGTTGAGTTTAGCAAACTCCTGCCGAAATTCAGGTCTCAGATTTGGTAGGTTGTCGTTGTCCGAGCTGGGGTTCCGACTAAGAGCATCCGCCACTACATTTGCTTTTCCTGGATGGTAGTGGATACCAACATCATAATCCTTCACTAATTCCAACCAGCGTCGTTGCCGTAAATTGAGTTCCGGTTGTGTGAAAATATACTTGAGGCTTTTATGGTCCGTGTATATTTCACAACGATTTCCAAGTAAAAAGTGTCTCCATTCCTTGAGTGCATGAATGACCGCTGCCAACTCCAGGTCATGAGTAGGATAATTTTCTTCATGCTTGCGAAGTTGCCTAGAAGCATACGCGACTACCTTGCCTTCTTGCATTAATACGCATCCGAGGCCCTTCCGGGATGCGTCACAATACACCTCAAAATTCTTGTGTATGTCAGGCAGAATTAATACAGGTGCTGTCATTAATTTCCTTTTTAGTTCTTGGAAACTTTTCTCGCAAGCTTCAGTCCATTCAAACTTCTTAACCTTCTTGAGTAACTGCGTCATTGGCTTTGCTATGGTGGAGAATCCTTCAATAAATTTTTGGTAGTATCCTGCCATTCCCAAGAAGCTTCGTACGTCCGTTACGCTGGCTGGTGGTTTCCAGCCAAGTACGGCCTTGACCTTTTCCGGGACTACGGCAATACCTTCTTGGGTCAGTACGTGGCCCAGAAAACCCACCTGTCTTAGCCAAAATTCACATTTGCTGAACTTGGTGTACAATTGATGTTTCCTTAGTTCTCCTAGTACAATTCTGAGATGTTCAGCGTGCTCTTCTGGTGTCTTGGAGTATATCAGAATATCATTGATGAATACCACAACAAACTTGTCCATATACTTCATAAATACTTTGTTCATGAGGTGAACAAAATATGCGGGGGCGTTTGTTAGTCCAAACGGAATTACTGTGAACTCATAAAGTCCGTATCTGGAGGTGAAGGCTGTCTTGGGGATATCTTCTGTTCGTACTTTTAATTGATGGTATCCCGACCTTAAGTCAATTTTTGAGAAAACTTTGGCCTGAGCGAGCTGATCAAATAAATCATTTATCCGTGGCATCGGGTATTTGTTCTTGATTGTGACCATGTTAAGCGCTCGGTAGTCTATACACAATCTCAGTGTCCCATCGTTTTTCTTGGCAAAGCCCTTGGTACGTCAACTTAGTAGGCCCACAGGTCAGCTTCCGAAACGGTGCGCCCCAGATGTCAGGGGGAGGAA
The DNA here is from genome assembly GCA_021605205.1 of Aegilops longissima. Taxonomy (NCBI): domain Eukaryota; kingdom Viridiplantae; phylum Streptophyta; class Magnoliopsida; order Poales; family Poaceae; genus Aegilops; species Aegilops longissima. The sequence continues at coordinate 372,917,269 of CM038676.1, forward strand.
TCATTTTTTGGGCGGGTGAAGCTAGAATATCTGAGATTGAAGAAGAAGCACGGCAGCCGTTGGATGGACATCCAACGGCCACTGCTGCTAGAACCGTGTGTTGACTATAAGTTGACAAAGCCTTGCATACGTGTCAACTCTATTTTTTTAGGGGATGCGTCAACTTAGTAAGGCCAGAAGTGTGTGGCAGAGAACTTATAGCCCATTTGAGATTTGTAAGAATTTGTAGCCCATTTTTGAATTCTAATGGAATTTACTACAGCCCATTTACAGTTTGTTAAAAGTACAACCCTTTTCAACCAACCGTTCAAAATAGAATTCAATAAAATTTCCCACATTTTGATGGGATCTGAAATATTTTTATCCCGAAATTTCTAGTCAGATTAAATACAATTTCAATATAAATTTATATTACGTGAAAATCCAACGAAACATTGCGCTCGCAACAATTAATGAAATTAAAATTTTCAATATCCAAAAATAATATTTTATAAAGTAATCACGTGTTTGGTGCATTTTTTATCGTTACTGCCCAGTTTTTAAAACTACATCCCATTTATTATTTCTTAAAGCCCATTGTCTTGTTAAGCCTAATGCATCCCTCCTAGGAAAGATTTGCAGCCAGTGAGGAGAATAACAACTTGACCTTGCCTCGGTATTCCTAAAAGAAGTATAGCTGGGCTAGCCATTTTCAGCTTGAAAAAATTAATAACTGGCTGGATATCGCTCGGGCTAGACGGGCCACAGCCCGCCAGCTTAATACCGCAGCGATGTTTTCGTTGTTGTTCAGAGGAGAAAATTAAGATCTGGGCTAAACATCGAAAAACTCTGCAGTGCTCACACCTCAAAAACACAAATATCGCCGAGCTGCTTGGTCCCAAATTGTCACCGCTTCTTGTGCAATTCTCTCGTTTATTGACTACTACATAGGTTGACAATGGTGTGGGACCATGATGTCAGGAAACCAGGAGGAAGCAAAATAAATTATAGTTTTATATATCTATACCACTATATAGTGTGCCAATAGCTTCAAATATTGGTCGTTGGATATGCCCATCTAACTGTCAAGAGAAGGCAAATCCGAGCATTGTCATCCGTTGGATATAGTTTTCAACTCGTAGGATTCTACCACGTGGCCTTCTAATTGAATCCCCAACTCAACCATCTCATGTGTTCTAGAAGCATCTATTCACATGCTTATCTGATACTCTAATAAAAAGAGACTAGAACAATCTAAATTCTACAGAGGTAAGAACCAAGTTGGATCTTGTCCGATACGATTCTAGAAAAGATAATACATATTCAAATGTATTTTCTCATTCTTTTTCTATATATTTAAATGGCGTGCAAAGCACGTACACTTTACTAGTATATATATAATAAGGAGGAACTTGCGTACGTGAGGCTATGTGACACCCCAAAAATTTAACCATGTTTTGTTTATTAAAATTTTGCCAGGAAACTTAAACTTTTAGTTTCTGGATTTCCATTTGATTTCAGAACCATTCTTTCTTTATTATTATGGATTTTTTACCCCAAGTGAAAACTTTCCAATAATTATTGGACTCATTACTCTCTCAAATAAAAAAATTCTTTTATCAGTAGGATTATTTATATAATTATCTTGTCCTGAGCCTTATTTCTCCAAAAGGGTTTTTCATAAGTTTAGGGTCCCATTTGCACTGCAACCCTTTGCTAAATTCACTTAAAAATCCCACCAAAATTTGGGGATGTCATGTGATGTTTTTAAATCACTTTTATGCAAAAATATATTTCATTCATTGAATATTTTGAGTTCTACACCAAGTTTTCAAATCTAGTCCAGTGGGCACTTTTGCACTACAACCTATTTAAATATTTCCTTAAAACTTCCACCAAAATTATGGGATATCAGTAGGAGTATATTATTCAACTTGCTGCAAAAACCCAGTGTTGTTCTTTGAAAAATTTGAGTGAATCATCCTCATTTTCATTCTGGTCCAACTTGATGATTTGTACTGCAACCATATTTTAACTTGCTCCTTTACCCATGATTATTTCTCCTGCTTATAGACCACCCTGCCAAACCCTTAAATCCAGTAGAGTGGACCCATTGGAGGATTTTAAATGCATGCAATCATGCCTTCTCCTTTCTGTCCAAAACTAAAGATTTGCAAAACTTGCATTAGCAAGTTTACGGTTTTGCCCAAATGACCTTGCCACCCTCACCTACATATAAAGAGACACCAGCCAGGAGAGTTTGGACACCCCAAGAAATGCCTAGGTGCATGTGGCATTATGTGAAGCACCTTGTGTGCATGGTCAGATTTGGCATAAGTTTTAGTTTACACTGTGAACTTGATCCACTGACACAAAAACCTTGTCCACTAAGCTCCTTGATGCTTATGACCTAGCCCTGCTAACTGCCAACCTCACCCGCGCTCTCTAGCCCACGCTAGCATTTCGCCGAACGCCTGGCGTGCACGCTCTGGGCGCGGCCAGAGCGCGCGTTTTGCACGTGCATGCGCACGGGTCGCCGTGTCGCGTTACCGCCTTCCCCGCGCCCGTTCTGGCCCCTCATCACTCGCAGCCAGCACCCCGGCCCCTCCCTCACCGCAGGGCCACCCTGGCCCCCTCCTGGAGCACTACAGCGCCACCGACGCAAGCCGCCACCACCGCCCGACAGCCTCTGCCCTGGTCGGCGCCGCCCGAGCCACCAGCGCTCGCCAGCTGCCCCCTTGATCAGCTCAAGCTCATCCGTAAGCTTGTCCGCAAGTGCTCGTCGCCGCCCCGTCCCCCTGCCGTTACAGAATGGCGGTCGCCGGCGATCCTATCCACGGCCGCCGCGAACCGGCATCAACCGCCTATATAAGGGCCCCCGAGCTCAACCGAGTCCTCAAGCACCCTCAAGCTATCCCCCTAGGGCCACCATGGCCAGCAGTCGAGGAGAGGAAGGCCGTCTTCCCGACTCCGGCGGTTCGGCGCCGCCAAGTCCCGCCGATTTCGCCGCAACCAAAGCCCTCCCGTCCATCCAACGCCACCGCCGACTCCCCATGACCCTACGGAGCCGCCCAACACCTCAGACCCGCTCGGGAACCACCGCAGCCCAGGACCCCAAATCCACCCGAAGCCATCTCCGCCGCGAAGCTCGTCACCGGCGACTCCGTCCACGTCGGCGACCATTGCGGGTAACCACGGGTTCACCTCGACCACCTGAGCACACCCATGTGCTCAGATCCCCGAGGGATGCCCCCGTTCGGTCGGAGGAGGCGACGCGCGCGTAGACTGGTCAAACCTGACCAGTGGGCCAGGCGGGCCCACTGTTAGTGACCCAGCGCCGGTCCACGCAGTCATAAGTGGAGGCGTATTCCCAGAGTACGTCTTCGACGTGTACCTATTCGAAACGTTTTCTTTCTTTTTTTGTTTTATTTAAAAACACATTTTGACCAAAACTTTGACTGGCTATAACTTTTTAAATATAACCCCAAATGAATTGATTCTTTTTCCCACCTCTCTCAAATATTGTCTAGTTTATTTCAAGATTTATTGTAAAAAATTTCAGACAACTTTTTTGTACTGTTTTTAAAGTATGTATTATTTGAATATTTTTTAAAATAGGAATTTGGAGGGGAGATTATAACTTTCAAAAGTTTTGGAGTGCACCCTGCCTCTCCACACCTTGAAGGCAAACATTCTGAACCCTGGATTAATATTTTTCATGCATCATTTGACACGATTATAACACCACCTCAATACGTAGAACTTGTTATTTTATGTGGTGATTTGATCTTTTGCATGAATGCATATTGGAGATTTACTTGTTGTTGGAAATGGACAGGCTTGTGATAGTGATCATGCTCGTATACCTTTCGTGCCTACCGGAGGGAAAACGGGAAAGTCTCTGTCTTGGGTAGACCCGAGCTTGTCCCTAGTTTCTCGTCGAGACGAGTGTGTCCGGTATGGCATGATGGGGTATGATGAGTGGTGATTCTGTCTGTTGGATGAAATATATTCGTTATGCTAATCATGCAGGGAATACTTAAACCTCCTGAGTCGACCATAGATCGAGTCTTGTTCCAGTAACCCCCATACTTGTTTCATACTACCACTTGTCCCTACAACAAGTAGGGTACGGTTCAGTAAGTCGTCAACCCCTTTCTAGCACACACCGCATGTAGAGGCCATGGTGGAAGGCACCGTTGTAGCCGTAGGCAGCCAACTGGTCCGGGGCATGGGTGTTTCCGGTTGAGACCGAGAGGGGAGGCCACCCCTTAGAGCGCGCGATATAAGTTTGATCCCATGCTACGCGAGGTTGTAGCCTCCCCACTTAGAGTTTTTGCTTGACAGGTGTCGTGGGTGATTCCAGACACTGGTAAGTTAAGCTGGTGTGTGCAGGTCAGGTGTGTTTTCAATTGAAAGACCATAGACGGAATTAGTCCCGATGGACTAAAGGATGCCGTTACTCGTGGGTAAAGAGTACATCCTCTGCAGAGATTAAACCTATTCGAATAGTCGTGTCCATGGTTAAGGACTACAGTCTGGGATGGGTCAAGTGTCGGTCTTAGTGTTGGTCTTCGGAGGAGAAACTGTTAAACCAAACTTGGGGCCTGACTTGTGACTTGTGAGGACCATGATTATTATTTTGTTATGGACTAACCCGTTATACTATTTGAATTATCGAGTATCCCTGGGATGGTTCTACCTCCTGGATATTCACTGTGATTATTTATAAGCCCTTTATGTGGTGTCGCTGAGATGCCCGACTGTGGCATGCTTGTTATTTATTTACTTATAAGCCCTTTATGTGGTGTCGCTGAGACGCCCGACTGTGGCATGCTTGTTATTTATTTACTTATAAGCCCTTTATGTGGTGTCGCTGAGACGCCCGACTGTGGCATGCTTGTTATTTATTTACTTATAAGCCCTTTATGTGGTGTCGCTGAGACGCCCGACTATGGCATGCTTGTTATTTATTTACTTTATAAGCCCTTTATGTGGTGTCGCTGAGACGCCCGACTGTGGCATGCTTGTTATTTATTTAATTATAAGCCCTTTATGTGGTGTCGCTGAGACGCCCGACTGTGGCATGCTTGTTATTTATTTACTTTATAAGCCCTTTATGTGGTGTCGCTCAGACGCCCGACTGAGGCATGCTCGTTATTTACTATCATTTCGAGACGTCGCTTCAGACATCCGAATGGTGCATCTTATTCCTACTCTGTCATTACATATTCATTGTTGCATATAAATAACCTGCGTGCATGCATCAGAGATTTTTATCATATGACTGACGTTGTGATCATAGGATATTTCTGTCACGCCCAATATGCGACCCTATCCAAAAGGAACTCGAAGGTCCCACCAAGGATAGACCCGCATATTGAAACGCTTTTGCAAGGTGGATATCATTACATCAACATTACATAATAGATGAGGATACATACATAAGGCACAAATGCCACAAGAATACATCAACAACATATACAAGATCAGCATCCTACTATGGATGAAACATAAACATAAACTCAAACAATATCCACCCTGCTAGCCCAGGCTGCCGACCTGGAACCTATCCCTGATCGAAGAAGAAGCAGAAGAAGAACTCCAATACAAGCAAACATCGCTCTCGCGTCATGATCATCGCAAACCTGTACCTGCAAATGGTGGTGTAGTAATCTGTGAGCCACGAGGACTCAGCAATCCCATTACCATGGGTATCAAGACTAGCAAAGCTTAAAGGGAAAGGAAGGGGTCAAGTGGTGAGGTTGCAGCAGCGACTAAGCATATATGGTGGCTAACATACGCAAATGAGAGCGAGAAGAGAAACAAAGGAACGGTCGTCAACTAGTAATGATCAAGAAGTGATCCTGAACTCCTACTTACGTCAGACATAACCCAGAAACCGTGTTCTCCTCTCGATCAACCCCGAAAAGAGACACTCACGGTTACACACACGGTTGGTGTATTTTAGAAGAGTTTACTTCAAGTTTACTACAACCGGATATTAACAAATTCCCATCTGCCACATAACCGCGGGCACAGCTCTCGAAAGTTTATACCCTGCAGGGGTGTCCCAACTTAGCCCATGATAAGCTCTCGCGATCAACGAAGGATATTCCTTCTCCCCGAGAAGACCCGATCAGTCCCGAATCCGGCTACAAGACATTTCGACAGCAATAAAACAAGACCAGCAAAGCCGCCCGGATGTGCCGACAAATCCCGATAGGAGTCGCACGTACCTCGCTCTCGTGGCACACCGGATAAGTCAGCCTACGAGTAAAACCAGCCCTCGAGTTACCCGTGGTGGCCCCGCATCTGCTCGGTTCGGACCAACACTCGAAGGAGCACCGCCCGGGGGCTAAAATAAAGATGACCCTCGGGCTCCGAAACCCAAGGGAAAAGGGCATAGGTGAGGCAAATAGTAAAACCAATGTTGGGCCTTGCTTTGAGAGTCTTATTCAAAGCGAACTGTCAAGGGGTCCCATAAATCACCCGACCGCGTTAGGGACGCAAAATCCGGGAACATAATACCGATATGACGGAAACTAGGGCGGCAAGAGTGGAACATAACACCAGGCATAGGGCCGAGCCTTCCACCCTTTACCAAGTATATAGATGCATTAATTAAATAAGATATATTGTGATATCCCAACAAGTAAACATGTTCCAACAAGGAACAACATCTCCATGTTCCAACAAGGAACAAACTTCATCTTCACCTACAACTAACAACGCTATAATAGGGGCTGAGCAAAGCGGTAACATAGCCAAACAACGGTTTGCTAGGAAGGGTGCAAAGGTTAGAGGTTCATGGCAATTTGGGATGGCTTGAGCATCAAGTGATAGGTAGCGCAGCATAGCGAAAGAACGAAGCAACTAGCATAGCAATGATAGTAGTGAGATCCAGGGTAGCGGTCATCTTGCCTGAAATCCCGCAAGGAAGAAGAACGAATCCATGAAGAAGACGAACGGATGAAGCCGAACCAAGCATAGACGAACGAATCCTCACGATCGCAAGCAAAACAGAACTAACAAGAAGAAGCACACAACATAGTAAACACACCACACATGAACATGACAAGATGCACAACAAACATGATGCATGACAAAGCTACATGAAGCTACTCATGGCAAGAGATGATGCAAATAAGAGCAACACATCAAAGCAAGTTTAAATGAGGCCGGAAACAACATATAACAATTCCGGTAAGTCCTCATATGCAAATTTCGAAATTGGTCCAGATCTGAATAAACCTTATGTTCAAGTTGGTAAACAGCAAGTTAAGATGCATCACGATGATCTACACGAAATTCTAGTCAAGTTACATATAAAGTTCATTTAATTCGGAGCTACGGCCTAGAAGATATGAGCGAAACAAGTTAAACATGGCATTGATGCAAAATGCACCCAAACATCAACAAAACACCTCAAAACAAGGATGCAACATGATAATATGAAGCTACATGCAAAATCAAGCAAGTTTCATATAGAGCACACTCAAAACGGAGCAACGGTTCAACACACACCCTATACAAGTCATAGCAACAATCTGTCCAAAACAGCAACTAGGCATATTGCAAGCATCAAAACAACATGCTACAGGACCTGAACAAGAAAACAAAAGGCATGGGCATGATGTACAGGTACAGCATGACAAAACATGAACACTGAGCTATCTCCAGAAATCACTAGAACATGCTCAAATGACATGGCAAGATTGCAAATAATAACAGTTCAGACTTTGCAGAAAATAACATCAGGTTAACATGTTTAGAGCTATCAAAGAACATGTTACAGGAACTTATCATGGCAAACAAAGGCATGGCATGAATCTACTCAAAGCATATAAAAATGTCCCTTACTGACCATAAGCCAAAAAGGATCAGAAAATATGATGGCACCCATGTAAACATGGCAAGTTATATGACAGATTCATACATGGCAGGAACAACAATAAGTAGGCATGTTGGTGAGCTTGAACCACTCACCACAGAGAAATACATGGTACGGCAAGGCAACTCACAGTAAGAAGACATGGCATAGAAGCTATACATGGCAAGATCAACATCATAGCATACACGGATAAACTACAACAACCTTGGCAAAATTGAATAACATGTAAACAATCTGCCAGGAAACATTTTATAGCAAAAGTAGAGCTTGATTGACTCAAGCTATGGCACTCCATAATTGCAAACAAGGGCATGGATGGATAGAGAATAACCATATGTTCAACACATCCTTACTGAAGTATCTCAAAATAAGCATGGATCTCTCGGTAGCATCAAGTTAACATGGCATAAAAATATCAGCAAAACAGGGGCTGAAATCAGCAACATCATGAAGCCTAGTTTGCGTGCTTGTGTTAGTCAGCACAGAGATCACAAAAATACATGGCATTACCCCTGTAAAGATGGCATGGCATATTGCAAAACACATGTAGGACTCAAGTTCATAGGGTGCACACATCAATCATGGCAAAAATGACAAAAGTGCATGTTCTGATAAGAACCAGAAACTAACATCACATAGCCCTCTTCTAACAGCATTTCGGGCATCAAGATGAGCTCAAATGAAAATGATGCAATGAGATGAAATGATGTACTCATCAAGACGAACAATTTGACATATTACACGCACGAAACAGAGCTACGGATGCAGAGTTATGACACGATGAAAATAACAAAAATCCTGGGACTTGGCAGTTTTTACCCTCTCGAAGAGTCAACGGGACGGGGTGGTTCGGGACGGAGAGATCCAGGGCAGGGACGGGGCGTTTGGTACGAGGAGGTGGTGGATCTGGTCCACCTCCAGATACGGAGGATGACGCCAGCGAGGACTCCGGCGATGGGCGGCGACGATGAGGTGAGCTGGGCGGCGGCAATGGCGGTGGGACGGCGCGGGGCACCGTGGCGGCGGGCTCCGCGACCATGGGCGCACGGGAGGCGCGGCAGCGCACGGAGAGGCGATCGAGCAAGGGAGGCGGAGCGGCCGGCGGCGATGGTGGCCGGAGTTCGGGATGCCGCGGCGGAGGCGGCGGCCTCGGCAGCGGCGCGCGGCGGGCCCGAGGCGGCGGCGATCTGGGGCCGGCCGGGCGAGGGACGAGCGGGCGGCGGGCGGCGGCGGTCGCCGGCGAGGCGCGGTCCGGCCGGGCGAAGCGGCCCGGAGGCGCGCGCGCGGCCCGGTGGCGGGGCGCGGGCCGGAGGCGGCGCGCGTGGCCGTGGCCACGTGGCAGGGGCGGATTCGCCGGGGCGCGGCGGCTGGACATGTCCGGCGCCGGCCGGACGTGTCCGGTGGCCGCGGAGGGCGATTTTTAGGGTTTCGGGACCCGGGTTTGGACGGGGGAGGTGTTTATATAGGCAGAGGGAGCTAGGAGTGTCCAAATGAGGTGTGGTTTTCGCCCACACGATCGTGATCGAACGACCGAGAGCATGGAGGGGAGTTTGGTGGGTTTTGGGCCACTTTGAAAGGGGTGTTGGGCTGCACACAGAAGAGGCCTTTACGGTTACCCGGTTAACCGTTGGAGTACCAAACGGCCTCCAAATGGCACGAAACTTGACAGGCGGTCTACCGCTGCTATACCAAGGCCGCTTGACAAACCTCAGTCCATTCCGAGACCGTTTAACACCCACACACGAAAAGAGGTAAAAGGGGCACCGGGAGACATAGGAGTGCCGAATTGCAAAACGGACAACGGGGAAAATGCTCGGATGCATGAGACGAACACGTATGCAAAATGAAATGCACATGATGACATAATATGAAATGCAGATGATGGCATGGCAAAGTGCAACACGCAAGCACATGACATGGCAATGACGGCGAATAACTGGAAGACACCTGCCGCATCGAATCCGGGGCATTACAACACTCCTCCACTAACAAGAGATCTCGTCCCGAGATCTTAGGACCGAGACGGAAGGAAAAAGGAATGAGGTGAAACAAGAACTGAAGAGATGAAGCAAACAATCGAGAGCACTGGAGAAGACGAGGGGAACGACGAGAATGACGAGAATCGAAAGCTCACGGAATCAGATAGACTATGAAAGCACTCGTTCTAACCGGAGTGGTTAGAATGAGAAAAGAAAGGAATAAGAATGAAAGGATTTAGGCAGCACTCCTGCTGAAAAAGGATGGATTAGAACATGAACTTCACAAGATGGGATGAAACTTGACGAGATGAACAACACAATGCCTCCGGAAGAATTTTAAGAATTGAATGAAAAGAACTTAGAAGGAAGGATTGAACGGAGTTGTTGAGAAAATCAACAACGAAAGAATAAGATTGTTGTGGACTTATGGAAAACATCTCAAAATTATAAGGTGATAACCGACCACAAGCGGAAAAGATTGAATAGCCGAGAAGAACGAAGAGATGCAAAACTCCACTTCAAAAGAATACGGAGTATTAATTACACTTCAAGATGCGAGAAGAAAAGATACTTGAACTCCACCAACAAAATCTTGATGAACTCTTGAAGAATGAATTAAATCATGAAGAACCGCCATGAAGAACTCCGGTAACAAAAAAGGATGATGAGATACAATTGAAGGATGAAAGGAAATAAGATTAAAGCCTTGCGATGATTCGGATGGAGGTTCCGACGAGATGGCCGAGGAAATTTGAACTCCGGAAAAGATGAAAACACTTGGAACTAGAATTTATTCATTAAGAACAAACTCCGAAGAAAAGGATTAATCACTTTGAGGAAAGAATAAGATTTATTGTATGCTTATCCTTCATCAAATTAAATTGATGACAAGCAATGGATTTTACATACTACTTATTCTTCTTGAAAAACAATTGAGAAGTGACATATCATAAACTTGAGAAGGTCTTTATGAACCACTGGTAGGATTGAAAAGAACGAATGAAGTAAAATGATAATCAAGGAAAAAGAATCTTGAACGAACCACCGTAAGAATTCGAAATGACTGATGAAAGAGAATGAATCACCGGGAAGAATTAGAAAAGCACGAAGATACTTGAGGGAATTAAAATGCAAGAGAACGAAGAGATCACGAACTGATTGAAGAATACTTGAACGAAGCACCGGAATAATTGGATAACGGTAGCTGAAATGTGAGGATGAAGAATTCTTCTAGAACGATGGCCTCCGAAAAAAACAACTGCTGACAAACTCCGGATGGAAGAAAAGAATTTGCATGACTGGAAACAATTAGATAGGATAACATCGAGCTAGCACCATGAATCTCCGGGGGAATGGGCAAGATTTAAAGGAAAAATTCTTCTTCGGTCTTCCAATGACGACGATAAACACCACCAAAATTGTTGAGACGCTCCGGGAGAATGAAAAACAAAGAAGTTGAGTCAACAATGAGGTGGTTTGAAATCGATCTTGAAAAGGCATCTGACTGATGAAATTCATTCTTACGTCACACTTGAAAAGAATTGGGAATAGCTCCGGGGAAATTAGAAGAGTCAGGTAAGATCCTGGGAAAATACCTGTGGGTTAGGGCCCACTAAAAGAAAACACCGTTGGAAAAGATTGTTGAACAGATAGATGATGCACCGGAACAATTGAAATATTTAAATGAGGTGACAGCCTCGAATTAATTGGAACAGAGACGAATCTCCTGAGATGACTTCCGAACTCCAGAATGATAAACTGGCGAGAGGCGAACGAGCAAATAGAACACTTCAAAGGAAAAGAATATGATCAACCCGAAAAACTTGAATTGGATCCACCGGAAAGAAAACAAGACGAACATTGATGAACTAGACGAGACTTCACCGGTTAAGACCAATTGAGAAAAAGACTGAAGAGACTCCGCACAATTGAAATGGATTGCTCGAATAAAAGCTCAGACTCCGGGGAGAAAAGGGGCGGGAGGGCGGGAAAAACAAAGGCAACTGGAAGGGGAAAAAAACCGATGAATGACTTGAAGAGAAAAAACACCGTTTGAAATAATTGAGGAAAAGAAAACAAAGACTTCGCACGAGTAGGATGGATACTCAATTACGGACTCCGGTTCCGAGAAGAAGAAGGGAGGGCGGGTGGGAAAAGAAAACAACTGAGGATTGAACTCAAAGATGAAGATGGTCGAGTCAACTTGACGAGAAAAGCACTGGATAAAAAGAGATGAGAACCAACGATCGGAAAAACCAACTGCGTGATCCTAAAGAAAAATTTGAAGGGGAAGAGGAGTAATTCAAAACACCTACGTCAAGATTCCTCACCAGAGCGATGAAGGGCTGAGGAGTAAAAGAATTCTACTCCGATATAACTAGACTCGAAAATAGTTTTCTTCTAGACTCAACAACGGCCAAACTACACGATCAAACAAGGGGCTCCTAAGGTCGGTCGAGGCTCGATACTAACTTGTCACGCCTAATATGTGACCCTATCCAAAAGGAACTCAAGGTCCCACCAAGGATAGACCCAGATATTGAAACGCTTTTGCAAGGTGGATATCATTACATCAACATTACATAATAGATGAGGATACATACATAAGGCACAAATGCCACAAGAATACATCAACAACATATACAAGATCAACATCCGATCATGGATGAAACATAAACATAAACTCAAACAATATCCACCTCGCTAGCCCAGGCTGCCGACCGAACCTATCCCTGATCAAGAAGAAGCGTAAGAAGAACTCCAATACAAGCAAACATCGCTCTCGCCATGATCATCGCAAACCTGTACCTGCAACTGGTGGTGTAGTAATCTGTGAGCCACGAGGACTCAGCAATCCCATTACCATGGGTATCAAGACTAGCAAAGCTTAAAGGGAAAGGAAGGGGTCAAGTGGTGAGGTTGCAGCAGCGACTAAGCATATATTGGTGGCTAACATACGCAAATGAGAGCGAGAAGAGAAACAAAGGAACGGTCGTCAACTAGTAATGATCAAGAAGTGATCCTGAACTCCTACTTACGTCAGACATAACCCAAGAAACCGTGTTCTCCTCTCGATCAACCCCGAAAAGAGACACTCACGGTTACGCACACGGTTGGTGTATTTTAGAAGAGTTTACTCCAAGTTTACTACAACCGGATATTAACAAATTCCCATCTGCCACATAACCGCGGGCACGGCTCTCGAAAGTTTATACCCTGCAGGGGTGTCCCAACTTAGCCCATGATAAGCTCTCGCGATCAACGAAGGATATTCCTTCTCCCCGGGAAGACCCGATTAGTCTCGGAATCCAGGCTACAAGACATTTCGACAGCAATAAAACAAGACCAGCAAAGCCGCCCGGATGTGCCGACAAAGCCCGATAGGAGTCGCACGTACCTCGTTCTCATGGCACACCGGATAAGTCAGCCTACGAGTAAAACCAGCCCTCGAGTTACCCCGTGGTGGCCCCGCAGTCTGCTCGGTTCGGGACAACACTCGAAGGAGCACTGGCCCGGGGGGGCTAAAATAAAGATGACCCTCGGGCTCCGGAAACCCAAGGGAAAAAAGGGCATAGGTGAGGCAAATGGTAAAACCAATGTTGGGCCTTGCTGGAGGAGTCTTATTCAAAGCGAATTGTCAAGGGGGTCCCATAAATCACCCGACCGCGTTAGGGACGCAAAATCCGGGAACATAATACCGATATGACGGAAACTAGGGCGGCAAGAGTGGAACAAAACACCAGGCATAAGGCCGAGCCTTCCACCCTTTACCAAGTATATAGATGCATTAATTAAATAAGATATATTGTGATATCCCAACAAGTAAACATGTTCCAACAAGGAACAACATCTCCATGTTCCAACAAGGAACAAACTTCATCTTCACCTGCAACTAACAACGCTATAAGAGGGGCTGAGCAAAGCGGTAACATAGCCAAACAACGGTTTGCTAGGAAGGGTGCAAAGGTTAGAGGTTCATGGCAATTTGGGATGGCTTGAGCATCAAGTGATAGGTAGCGCAGCATAGCGAAAGAACGAAGCAACTAGCATAGCAATGATAGTAGTGAGATCTAGGGTAGCGGTCATCTTGCCTGAAATCCCGCAAGGAAGAAGAACGAATCCATGAAGAAGACGAACGGATGAAGCCGAACCAAGTGTAGACGAACGAATCCTCACGATCGCAACGAAACAGGAACTAACAAGAAGAAGCACACAACATAGTAAACACACCACACATGAACATGACAAGATGCACAACAAACATGATGCATGACAAAGCTACATGAAGCTACTCATGGCAAGAGATGATGCAAATAAGAGCAACACATCAAAGCAAGTTTAAATGAGGCCGGAAACAACATATAACAATTCCGGTAAGTCCTCATATGCAAATTTCGAAATTGGTTCAGATCTGAATAAACCTTATGTTAAACTTGTTAAATAGCAAGTTAAGATGCATCACGATGATCTACACGAAATTCTAGTCAAGTTACATATAAAGTTCATTTAATTCGGAGCTACGGCCTAGAAGATATGAGCGAAACAAGTTAAACATGGCATTGATGCAAAATGCACCCAAACATCAACAAAACACCTCAAAAAAAGGATGCAACATGATAATATGAATCTACATGCAAAATTAAGAAAGTTTCATATAGAGCACACTCAAAACGGAGCAACGGTTCAACACATACACCCTATACAAGTCATAGCAACAATCTGTCCAAAAAAACAACTAGGCATATTGCAAGCATCAAAACAACATGCTACAGGACCTGAACAAGAAAACAAAAGGCATGGGCATGATGTACAGGTAAAGCATGACAAAACATGAACACTGAGCTATCTCCAGAAATCACTAGAACATGCTCAAAATGACATGACAAGATTGCAAATAATAACAGTTCAGACTTTGCAGAAAATAACATCAGGTTAACATGTTTAGAGCTATCAAACAACATGTTACAGGAACTTATCATGGCAAAAAAGGCATGGCATGAATCTACTCAAAGCATATAAAAAATGTCCCTTACTGACCATAAGCCAAAAAGGATCAGAAAATATGATGGCACCCATGTAAACATGGCAAGTTATATGACAGATTCATACATGGCAGGAACAACAATAAGTAGGCATGTTGGTGAGCTTGAACCACTCACCACAGAGTAATACATGGTATGGCAAGGCAACTCACAGTAAGAAGACATGGCATAGAAGCTATACATGGCAAGAACAACATCATAGCATACACGTATAAACTACAACAACCTTGGCAAAATTGAATAACATGTAAACAATCTGCCAGGAAACATTTTATAGCAAAAGTAGAGCTTGATTGACTCAAGCTATGGCACTCCATAATTGCAAACAAGGGCATGGATGGATAGAGAATAACCATATGTTCAAAACATCCTTACTGAAGTATCTCAAAATAAGCATGGATCTCTCGGTAGCATCAAGTTAACATGGCATAAAAATATCAGCAAAACAGGGGCTGAAATCAGCAACATCATGAAGCCTAGTTTGCATGCTTGTGTTAGTCAGCACAGAGATCACAAAAATACATGGCATACACCCCTGTAAAGATGGCATGGCATATTGCAAAACACATGTAGGACTCAAGTTCATAGGGTGCACACATCAATCATGGCAAAAATGACAAAAGTGCATGTTCTGATAAGAACCAGAAACTAACATCACATAGCCCTCTTCTAACAGCATTTCGGGCATCAAGATGAGCTCAAATGAAAATGATGCACTGAGATGAAATGATGTACTCGTCAAGACGAACAATTTGACATATTACACGCACGAAACGGAGCTACGGATGCAGAGTTATGACACGATGAAAATGCATGAAAATAACAAAAATCCTGGGACTTAGCAGTTTTTACCCTCTTGAAAAGTCAACGGGGCGGGGTGGTTCAGGACGGAGAGATCCAGGGCAGGGACGGGGCATTTGGTACGAGGAGGTGGTGGATCTGGTCCACCTACAGATCCGGCGACGGAGGATGACGCCGGCGAGGACTCCGGCGATGGCCGGCGACGATGAGGTGAGCTGGGCGGCGGCCATGGCGGTGGGACGGCGCGGGGCACCGTGGCGGCGGGTTCGCGATCAAGGGCGCACGGGAGGCGCGGCAGCGCACGGAGAGGCGATCGGGCGAGGGAGGCGGAGCGCCCGGCGGCGATGGTGGCCGGAGCTCGGGATGCCGCGGCGAGGCGGCGGCGATCCGGGCCGGGCGGGCGAGGGCGCGGCGGGCGGCCGGGCGTGGAGGTCGCCGGCGAGGCGCGGTCCGCCGGGCGAAGCGGACGGCAGCGGCGCGGGCCCGGAGGCGCGGGCGCGGCCCGGGTGGCGTGGGCGCGGGCCGCCTCGGGCCGGGCGGGCTGGCGCCGCGCTGCGGTGCCGTGGCCACGGGCGGGGGGCGGATTCGCCGCAGCGCGGGCCGGATATGTCCGGCGCCGCCGGACGTGTTCGTGGCGGCGAGGCCATTTTAGGGTTTCGGGACCCGGATTTGGACGGGGCAGGTGTTTATATAGGCAGAGGGAGCTAGGATTGTCCAAATGAGGTGCGGTTTTCGCCCACACGATCGTGATCGAACTACCGAGAGCATGGAGGGGAGTTTGGTGGGTTTTGGGCCACTTTGAAAGGGGTGTTGGTCTGCACACAAAAGAGGCCTTTACGGTTACCCGGTTAACCGTTGGAGTACCAAACGACCTCCAAATGGCACGAAACTTGTCAGGCGGTCTACCGGTGCTATACCAAGGCCGCTTGACAAACCTCGGTCCATTCCGAGACCGTTTAACACCCACACACGAAAAGAGGTAAAAGGGGCGCCGAGAGACATAGGAGTGCCGGATTGCAAAACGGACAACGGGGAAAATGCTCAGATGCATGAGACGAACACGTATGTAAAATGAAATGCACATGATGACATAATATGAAATGCAGATGATGACATGGCAAAGTGCAACACGCAAGCACATGACATGGCAACGACGGCGAATAACTGGAAGACACCTGGCGCATCGAATCCGGGGCGTTACAATTTCAGAACATGTTTTGTTATATTATACCTGTGTTCAGAAATGTTTGCGAGTACATTCAAAGTACTCACTTGGTTGTCCTTGGCTATTGTCTTGGCCAGATTTCTTGCATGGAGAGGAGCGATGCGATGACAGCCCCGGAACCTACGCATTGAGGTTAGCAGCCTTGCGAAGATAGGAGTTAACCTGGTCAGCTGTTCCTGTGGGAAATGGAGTCCCATAGACGCCGATGATCCACAAAACGCTTCCGCCATCAACCACTAGAAACCATTTGTTGTACTCACAGGCCAGAATGGCCTTGTACTACATGTTTTGTATTTTTGCTTGGAATTTCTGTATCAAGTTGGTGCCCCATCAGCTAACAGTAATCCTGGGGCTGGTGAGCACAAGGGCCATTTTCTGGAAATTAATATCCCGAAAATCCGGTCCTGACAGGCTATGGACCTGGTGGGTCCCCATTGTCATCCTCTCCAAGTAAAGTCATCTCCTCGCCCGTGCGCGCTTTCCACCCGAAACAGTGAGCGCCGCCCGCCCCGCTTCCCGGTGCAGGCGATTGCTCCGCCTTCATATGACACAAGTGTCGTCCGTCCGTCAATCTGCCGCCCACATTAATGATACGCGGTTGCCGGGGCGGCTACTCCGGCGCCACACGTCCGTCCCTCCGCCCGCCCACCATTGCTATATAAACTGTTGCGCCGGCCATAGCCGCAGTCATCCGCATCCGTTACCTTTCTCCTGTCCACACCACTACTGCCCACCATGGCTTCCTCGCGCTACAGCGCTCTTCGAGATGGGCGGACAATGGACCACAAGGAGATGGCAGCCATTGCTGCCGACCGGCTGGCCGGCAGGCAGCCGGAGGATGACGACGTCCCAATGGAGAACATGGTAGTCGACGATCCAGCGCAATCCCCTCCTCCGCGCCATCCTCGCCGGTGCATTGCACCATGACCATCGGCGAGGCCCGTGCCCAATATATGGACAGGGTGAGGCAGATGCATGAGGAGCAGTTCCGGGAGGCGCAGGCCGATGCCGCCTACAACCACCATCTCCTCCAGGAGCACCTGCAGGCGGAGGAGCAGATCGCCGCGAAGCAGGCGCTGCTCGACTCGTACCGCTCCGCCCGCAAGGGCCGCCTCGAGCGCTGGCGGTACCGCTTGCGGGTAGCGGAGGCTGCGGCCACCTACAAAGAGGCTAGCAAAGAGGGCGATGAAGTGGGTGAGCCGCTGTTTCGCGAGACCGAGGACGAGGCAGAGGACAATGCCGGCTCCGATGAGTCCTTGTTCCGCTGGCGTTGACGAGGCCCTACTCCGTCGAGGCCCCGCGGCGCCAACAACGAGGCAGAGGACACCGCCAGCTCCGTCGAGGCCCTGCCCCGCCAACAACGAGGCAGAGGACATCGCCGGCTCAGCCGAGGCCCCACCCTGCCGGCAACGTGGGGGAGGATTTCCACCACTCCGCTGAGGCGCCGCCCGCCGGCAACGAGACAGAGGACATCGCCGGCACCGCCGAGGCCCTGCCCCGCTGCCAACGAGGCCGCGCCACACAGAAAACGAGGAATAGTAGAACACGGTAGGTTGCCGCCGCTCGGGAACAAGTAAGGCCACCACTGCTACCCTCCGGTTGAAGCCAAGCTAGGCGGGTTGACCATTGACGGCCGGTTAGCTTCTTGGCGGCGACGTGGAGTCGGAGAGCTGCGCCGAGAAGAACGCTGCTTTACTTTAAATGCTGGTGCGGTTATTGATCGACACGTGGGCCCGACAGCCACATGTCGCCATAACAACTGCACCTGCAATTAAGTCACTAAAGCTTCAGTTGAATTCTGATCACTCGCATTGAATGAACATGCAAAACAATACGTACTAGCATTATTCCTGTGGTGATCACCTCGCTTGCAGTAAGTTTCACATGTACTCCTCCGGTCCTTTCTAGTCTGCATACAAGTTTTGTCTGCAGTCAAAGTATCTCTACTTTGACCAATCTTATACAAAAAGTATGCACTTTCACAATGTGCGAAGTAAAAAGGAATGTATGAGTACAAAGAGTTTGAGCAGCTTTTTAACGTTTCTGTACATTGCAATCAAACACACAGGCCTAGCAATTCATAAAGAACATTCAAAACAATCGATGATTATGCATCTCAGCGACTCACAATATTTACTTCACAACTAAAGAATAAATAAAAAATTGATCGAGGCTGCTGACAGCAAAGGGCGTCCCATTTGAAAATATCAAACGCATGTCTTGCTAAAATCAATGAGCAAAATTTTACAAGGTTGTCCCATTCCAAAATATCAAATGCCTACGATTGTGGAATGGGCAGGGTTTGCCATCAGTTCGACATTGACATGGCACGTCGTGCTAAATAAACCAGCTGTTCTTTTGTGCGCCCACCAAAATCAACCAAATTCGCCAGTAGCTTGTATGATTTCGCCTTATATGTTGCAACACCTTGAACTTATCGACACCTCCTTTCTTCGGTGGAAATGAATGATTCGATATATTCATGAACATTTTGTGCAGTTCCCATTGAAATCAAGGTGAGCACCCTGCTTGCACAAATACAAAAAGTGATTAGTATAAAGCAAACTGTACTATGAATTGACAGCTTCAACAGCACATACATGGTCCATGTAGAGCACACTTTTAGAAAAATGGAACTCACCGTAAAGAATCCTTGAACAACATTGTACTCACAAGATCACAAAAAAAAATGGAGATTTGTCACCCTTCCGAGCTGAAGTTAGTTTGGTCTTGTGGGGAGTAATGTAACCATCCTTCCAATCGCTCCTTCGATGAGAAGATAGATGGGCTTCTTCATCCCGCATAATCGGAACCAGTCACTTCACGTACTCATATTCTTCTTCAGAGGAAGATGATCCTGTTGTGCAAAGACAAGAGGACTACTAAATGCTAGCATCCCTGTTTGCTCGAAAAAAAGGAAAGGAAATATTTAAAACATCACAGATGAAGCACTTCTCAAGGACAATACCACTTTTTGATGACAGTATCTAAACAGTAGCACAACACCAATAGAGATGACAAAGCTCAATCATATGGATGAAATCAGTGGGCAAGTACCAACCTTTGTCAGGAGGCTTATTGTGTAGAGCATACACATGAAGCACTTCTCCGGAACCATCTGTTGCTATCTACGGTGGTGGCCATGCTTACTATATACTCCTCGATTAGTTTAATGTTTCCAACATCTTCTTGTGCAGTTCCACTAAAATATATGGTATCTTCAAAGAAGATCCCTGTTTGCACAAGTAGAGATAATTACATATTACATTAAGAGTGGCATCAAATCAGTGGCAAAACAATTGCTCATTCCAACCATAGCAATAAATTAAGATGCAAAACTATATCATTACTTGTGTCATCATACTTCCAGTGCTTCATTACAGTACCGGGAGTTGATTTTTGTTTTTCTTCCGCTTGTTCTTCCCCTTCATCACATGGTTCAATAACAGACAAGCTTCGCCTTCAACATAAGATTTGGCATGTCAATTAGGGAGCACATGTATAGTACTAAACTTAATTTTCTGATGAAAGTGGCAAAATACAGGCCAGCAGTTGTGAAATATCCTTATCTTACCTCAATGAGATATTATGGTGCACATACAGATTGGAAGTCTTGTCTCCATTTGTGCAGTTCACTAAAATCAAGCAACATTATCGTACAAGTAGCACAACATATGAAAGCACATTGCAGAATCATGTGAAAGAAGGCTAGTACTGACCTCTCATGATGCGGAACTCAAACAACTCACAAAAACAAGATCTGAACCAAATTCGCCTTAACGGATAGGAAGTAAGATCTCCACTTGTGCAGTTCCACTAAGATCAAGCAATCAAGCAACGTTGTCGGTGTGACATTTTGGTTGAACTGCACAAAACACTATTAAAACAAAAGTGTTTTGTGCAGTGCAACAAAAGGTCACAATGGGAACGAGGTGAAGTAGATAACCCTGCTTACACAGAGGTGCAAAGGAAACAATTAGTGGTCAATAACGGTGGATGACACAGAAGCCAACAAAGAGAAGCATCTACCTTATGTAAATGGGAAAAAAAGCAAGACAGTAGCATTTCTCAAACGGTGGCATTGATTAATATTAACATAGAGATTATATTAACAATAAAATTCGTTAAACATGTAATTTGCTTTTAACTGTGGCATTGCATCAATTTTTCAGTGGCATTATTAGAGGGTGTTTGTTTACAGGGACATTTTGGTGTAGGGACTAAAAAAACTCCGTGTCAGTCCCATCTAAACCAAACAGGAGGGACTTTTAGGGACTAAAAGTGGGCATTTGGGACTAAAGGAAGAAGACCCCGAGGGAGTCTTTTTGGGACTTTTTCCAACAGTTGCCCCTGCCACGCACCGCACCTTGTCTCTATTAGTTCATTACTAGGGGTAACATGGTCTTTTAGCATGTCATTTACTAACCTCTAGTCCATGTTTAGTCCCTGGAACCAAGCAGGTAGGGACTAGGGAGGTTTTAACCAAACAGGGCCTTAGATTAACAACAGCTAATGAGTTGCACGGGACAGTGGACTCACCAGCACCATGTGAATCTACCGATGTACTGTGGTCATGCACAGTCTGTTGCAACAAAGAACAAACAACCAAGGAGCATATTTGTGTTGGTCCCAGTTTTGTTATCTTTAGACACCTTTCCCTATGTGAGTGCAGCAAATCTAGTCCTGCTCAAACTCTACAGCCTTGTCCCTTCCTTTCCTTTTTGAACTAGTACTTTCGCCCCTTCCTTTCCTCTTTGAACCATCTCCTAGATTTATGTGATACAAATTTCCCCACTTCTTTCCCCCATTTCTTTCCTCTTTGAACCACGTCCTAGATTCATGCTATACAACTTTCCCCCTTCATTTCCTCTTTGAACCACGTCCTAGATTCATGCTATATACAACTTTTCCCACTCCTTTCCTCTTTCAACCACGTCCTAGATTCATGGTTTACATGCAGCTAGAGCAATGCATATGGAGTAAGTAAATTATACCTTAAGGTTCTTGGGGCGCGGTTCGGTGGGCGATGGGACGGTGGCGAAGAAGAAGGGGTCGGAGGTCCTCCCGCGCCGCCGCTGGGTGGAAAATGAACAGCTGCGCTGGTAGTCCCTCGCCAACGGCGACAGCGTTAAGCCTCCTTCCCTTCTCGGCGGACGGATCTTGCCGGCTCTTTGAGCAGCAGTGAGGGGAGAGAGGCCAACGAAATCTTGTTTAGATCTGGAGAGGGCGAGAGAGTGTGAAGAGAGCAACTACAAGCACTGAGGCTCCAGCGGGAGAGGGCGAGAGAGTGTGAAGAGAGCAACTACAAGCTACCGAGGCTCCAGCGTATATATATAATGGAGAGAGAGTGTGAAGTGTGCAAACCCTAGAAAACATTTTGACCACCAAAGAATCCTCCCGCACAAATTATGCTCAGTGTAGTTATCAAACTCGAGACCTCAAGTTTGATGAGCTAACAAAGCTAACTAGCTACACAACCCTCCCGCTATGTTCAACTAGAGGAAATAACCTTTATACATTCCTGCATTCGTGTGACAAGCATGCCGTGTTTTTGTGTGTGTGGAGTCATTGGGATTTCAATCATAATCGCTTCATGTGGCTTTGGTGGTAAGACTATCCACAGTGGTGCAGAAATAATGCAGCCTTAGTCACCTTACCTCTCTCCACGTAGTAATGCTGGGTCCCACCAATGAGGGTGAAACAAACAAATTAATAAGAAAAATTAAAAGCGCCAGCGGTGTATCTTACCTCACACATCTCGCTACTGCTCGGGAACACACTATCCAATTGATCCATCTGTTCGCTCACGTACTATTTTAAGTGAATCCTTATTATAACATGCACACAAATTTTGGGCACTTGTATTCGACTTAAGTCAGTGTGCCACCATATCTCGTATACTTACTACTCCCTCCGTCTAGGTGTAATAAGTCACGTTAGAAGGTGCAACGGGACCAAGGTGCGTGTGTGTGTGTGTGTGTGTGTGTGTGTGTGTGTGTGTGTGTGTGTGTTAACAACATGTGTGTGTTAGAGAGAGCGACAGATCGACCTACTCCTACAGAGAGATGTTGTGTAGTGTACGATTTTAGCCACGAGACTTGGTGCATCCTCTCGTTTCCGTGCGTGTCTGGTAGGGACATGCGGACAGCTTCCACGCCCGCTCCTGACCAGCCTGGCCCACCGAAAGTCCCTCAATCGCCCGCGCGCGCTTCCCGCCCGAAACGGTCAGCACCACTCCAAAGAATCGGTGTCGCATTCATGCCCGGGCAGAGCGGACGCAACCTCTCACTGGCGCAGGAGTGATGGTTGCTTCATCCGTCCAACTTACTGCCGGGTCTATGTGATTTGACAGCTCATTGGTCTTTATTACCGAGGTGGTAGGACTGCTGGATGTCCCATGCTTTCGGCGAAAGGAGGTACTACTACTAGATTACAATTTTCTCCATTCTTACAGCGGAGGCGCAAGAGCAGTGAAAACACGCAGGCTCAAGTGATTACATGGCCCACCTCACACTATCACCGTCGACACCTAACTCTTTACATAGTAGTACTCCTCCTGCTCCTAAATATTACTAGATGAGTCCCGCATTACATCATGAACAGCAATATATCTCTCTCAAAAAA
Source organism: Aegilops longissima (assembly GCA_021605205.1). NCBI lineage: Eukaryota > Viridiplantae > Streptophyta > Magnoliopsida > Poales > Poaceae > Aegilops > Aegilops longissima. Next base: position 372,940,813 of record CM038676.1, read on the forward strand.
TTATCGATTTCATAGAACTAAAAAACTCTATAACCGCATGACAAATGTGGTAGCCAAACTAAATAAACTCCCATCATCATTTAGATCATCCCACGTAAGGAAAAAGATCAGCCAACTCCTACTGCATAATGGGATTATATTTTTCTTTTTAACATGCTAATGGGACTTAAAAGCTCACTTACATGCATGCTACTGGTGCATGCTTGCATGTAGACATGTTGATGTGATTTAAAACCCACTCACATGCATGTGCCACGGTATTTCTGCATGCTTGCATGTGGCTTAGTGCGGAGCCTCTCAACGTCTAGATCAGACGGCTATTATGGACTGATTTACTTCATCTAACGGCTACATCAATTTTGATGATGTGGCTCAAGGAGAGGATAGAGAATTCCTAGTAGTGGGGGCTAGCTATTACTAGTAGATAAGTCTTTTGTAGAGATTCCACTACATACGGAACAAAATGAATGAATCTACACTTAAAATGCATCTATATACATCCGCATGTGGTTCATGGTGACATCTCTACAAAGACTTATATTTAGGAACGAAGGAAGTACTAGTATAGTACGCATCGTAATTTATCAATGAGATAAATTTGTATAATGCTATGAAGCTTCCAGCTTCAGTTACATGTATCTTGCATCCAAGGTTACCCGTTGCAACATTTCATCAAATACAAAGGAGACTAACATGCATGCTATTGTATCTATGGTTGACAGATCATAGCAAATATGTTCTCCCTCCGTTCCAAAATAAGTATCTCAACTTTGTGCAAACTTTAGTACAAAGTTGTACTACTACTAAAGTTGACACTTATTTTGGAACAGAGACAACTAAAGAAAAAAACTATCCATGTAGTCCCTAGCCCTTGAACCGCAAACCTTAACCAGGCTTTAATTTGCTGGCAACGTGGCGCTTCCTAAGAAATGAAGTTTGCAACCTTTTGACCATCGGATCATTTTGTGCAGTTTCACCAAAATTGAGATGAGCATCCCTGTGGCAAAGAAATTGAAGAGGCGTGATTAGAATAAGATTACTGGGACTAGTTGACGAGACATAAACTCATCGCAAATACAGTACGTAGAAGCCAGTAGAGGTATGTGCGGGGCAAAGAAATACTAGAGAAATATCTACAAGGAGTGATGTGGGCAGCTGGAGCAGTGGTGCAAGCCGGCTGTAAAGGGAGTTGTACCTGAGGGACGTAGCTCAACCTTGAGGAGGACGGCGGGAGGCGGCAACTTCCCACGTCGCGGTAGTGAGCAAGGGACGAAGGCAACCTCACCGGCTTTGTGAGAGAGAACGGAGGGGACCCCTGATCGGGACGTGCCGACACTGGGTTTTCGCTGTCGGCGACGGCCACCGCATATACACTAAGCATCCACCCCTTCCCCAAGCGGACGTGATCCGCCGGGATGTTAGAGATGTTGCCACACTGCTTTTGTGCGAGAGAGTGTGAAGAGAGAAACCCCAGCAAGCAACCGTGTAGGCTCGCCTGTCCGACTATGTATATAGTGGAGCGTTTCCTTTTCTCCATTTGAACCTATCATATTGCGTGACGTGCATCAAGAAAAAAAAACTGTATTTATAAATGACGCGGCACCTACTACTCGTTCTCCTATAACCTTGTGCTTGGCATCTCCAAAATATTAACCTTGCGATTGGCTCTTCGCCTCTTCGGGAAATCGCGCAATAATGGTAGTGCAGTGTATATCGTTCTGGCTATATGAGACCGAGTGAATTGCTCCACGTCCACCACGTGGGCGAGGGTCGAGGGGCGAGGGAGAGTGCTACATACGGAGCAAAGTGAGTGAATCTACACTCTAAAATACGTGTATATACATCAGTGTTTGGAGTATGTACTAGTAGTTCATATTTTAATCTACTAAAGGACATATATATTCCAAACAATATGATATAATCTCTATAACCAAGGTAGTAGGGATGAGGGGTAAACGGAGGGAGTCGTAAATTTTTCTCCTCGTCCTGCGAGCCACCGCGCGCATGGGCGAGGGAGCGGGCGTAAGGCGGAGCAAGCTTCACCTCATCCTGCGAGCCACCGCGCCTGTGGGGGGGAGACGGCGTGCTAAGCAAGCTACTCCTCATTCTGCGAGTTGACGGGACACATCAAAAGTACTCCAGTATAGAGCCTTGCCTCTAAGGTAGGCCCCACATGGGTTGCCTCTTTTTTAACATAACACGCCAAGTCGCAATTTGTTTGTTCACCCGTGGTAGACGATCCTCCTCCACCAAGTGGACAACCAAGACACGTGCCAAATTACCACGTGGGCTGCCTTTTTCATACAGAAATGAGCTCCACCGTGTATCCAGGCGGGTGTGGTTGGGAAAGAGATGGGAGTACGTGCGCCGTGCATGCACCTCTTCTCTTCGTGCACGTCCCCCACCTATGTGGGTGTGTGTGAGAGATACAAACCACGTTCGTGAGTGCTTTTTGTTTTGGGGTGGGGGTGGGGTGGGGGTTGATTTCGTGAATTATTTGTGGGAATATGTGGCGATGACATCTCAAACAAAATTTTGCATGCAATGTGCGTGAAATGGAGGCCTATCCATATCATACATAGAGGTCGGGCAATCCACGAGAAGAGAGGGAGGAGTCATAGCTATCGATAGAGTCGAAGAGAGGATCAAGTGGGTGGGCGCGAGATCGATGAAGAGAGCCATCAAAATTGTGTGTGTGTGCAAGTCAAAGATATAGGGCGACTGGCCTACCGGAACTTTAGAGGGCACATGTCAAGTTTGTGTGTGGCAGGAGACATGACTAGAGCGCCGATGTATCGGTGTGTGTGGGGGAGGGGTGGGGGAGGGGTAGGCAGAGGCCTAACTATAGAGGTAGAACGACTCAGATATGCGTTGAGAAGGAGAGACCTGTATGTCTTGAGGGAGATCGGTCGACATCCATACATAATCAAGGACGGAAATATGATGGGACACAGAGAGAGAGGAGAGAGAGAGGAGGGAGGGAGAGGGAGGGAGAGGGTAGAGTGCTGGATGGGTGATGGAGTTGCTTCTCAAGATGGTGGGAGAGGCCTACTAGACAAACCGAGGTGGAACTGCAATGTTATCAATAAGAGTGGGGATGTGTTTCGTGTGTGTGCTGCATGTGATAGATCTATCGGGACACATCCATGGATGATGAAGGGGAACCATGTGTTTGGTAAGCAAACCTAACTGGATCGGTAGATCAATTGTTGTTTGTCGGAGGAAGGGAGAGACACAACTAATGAGGTAGATCGATTGACGTGTGTGTAAAAACGAGTTATAAGGACCTAGCTAGCTATATTTATAGCGAGAGATCGGTCAGTGTACGTCCATTTGTTAGAGGCAAATAAGGCCCAGCGAGACGGATAGACAGAGAGAATGGAGCTAGGAGCTGGTGCGAGAGGCCCAACTACTAGCTAGATAGGGGGACGAGTGTGCGGTTGTGAGATCGATGAAAAGAGGGGCGAGAGTTTACACGTGTGTCTGACCATATGAGAGACACGAGGCAAGGACACATAAAGGAGGAGATTGAAGTTGTGTGTGTATGTTGTAGGCAGGCATCGCTGGAGAGGTTTATCGATCGGTGTGTGTCGGAAAGGAGTTGTGGAGACTCTGGGAGAACGACCTAAAGAAAAAAATGAATGTGCCCGTTGGATAAAATGCCGAGGGAGGGGGAGGGCGAGGAGGGCGTGTGCATGCACGAGAGAAAGTTAGTTGTAGCTACAAAGGTTAGAGGATTGTGTGGGTGTAAGAGACTAACAAAGATCATAATTTGATATGAAAGCGGATTTATATATTTGAATAGGGGATCATAGTGTTTTAAACATTGCATGCATGAATATAGCGGTGATACACGTGCTGTGCACATGTTATACCATAATGTGATAATGCATGGTGTTTGCAACTCACAGCTAAACGCCAAACAATCTAAACCATACTATACATCAAAAAATCTCACATTTTATTTGAATTTGTGATAATGTGTGGCGCTTGCAGCTTACAACTAAATATCGAACAATCTAAACAATACTATATATCGAACATTCTCACATTTTATTTGAATTTGTGGTAATGTGTGGTGTTTGCAACTCACATCTAAATACTTGTAGGCATAGGGGGCGGGGCACCATACATAATGTGATAAACACATTATACATATGAGACATGGTTTAGATTATGAAGATCTAGCTAGAGCTAGAAATGTAATGTGATTTGAAATCAAAATAAAGTGGATTCAAAAAATCTAGTTCGAGTTCATATAGTACACATAGTTCATATGTAACTCGAGACTAATCATGTGGTGTGCTGTGAAGATAATACACAAAAATGGTTTAACTTGACAATAATGATGATTGTAGATCTTATTAAGACAGAGAAAAAAAATTCAAATGCTTTGATTTCACAACAATCATTACTGTAGATCTTATTCAAATAGAGAAACGAATTCAAATTTAGTTCATATTGAAGCGGTAGTATATACGTTTGGAATGCACTAAAATGTTCATTTGAGTAGTAGGTTGCATGCATTATACACGTAGCGAAATATTTTAATTGAACATAACATGAATTCAAAGTTTTGAATGACATTTGTAGTGCGCATTGATTTGGTACAGTACACGTTAGGCTTGTCCGGAAATTTCAACCCGCGTCTTGCTAGCCCGAAATATTTAAGATATATCTTTGTCTCAAGCAGTTCGGCAACTCCTCCATCTCAACCCGCGCTTGCTATTCCGAAATTACAACGCGCGAAAACTCCCACCTCCAAAGAAATCCCGACACGTGAAATGCCCGTGGTACCCCTGAACCGAAAGAATCGCCTCAAATCGGTGGGGGTACTTTCGTAACTTACCCCACATTTTGGGCAAGCGCGTCTCTAAGCCATGGTTCCCCACTGCCATCCCATCCGCCCACCCATTCATACACCGAGGCCGCGAATACCCGCGACGAAACCCCACACCCTGCTCCGTCCGCCACCCAGCCGGAGCCTCTTCCCCGACGATGTCGTCCACAGCAACACCTCGACGTCCCTCATCCACCATACCGGATGAGGATCCGTCGTCGATCTCATTGTCCCGCCGGTTCAGCCACCCCGTCCTCCACCTCCAAGGAGCTGCCTCGACGTTCCCCTTGTCTTTCGCACCACTTCGATTCCCACACCGCCGTCTTCACCTGCACCACCGGAAGAGCATCATCATCGCCGTTTCCTCGGATGAAGCTGCAGCCTAATCGGCGCCGCCAAAGAGGTTGTACACTAATCACCGCATTTCCTTCTTGATTCGATCTCACGGTGCTGCGGGCGCTCGGTCCCGAGCCGACACGGCGCGTCTCCATCTACGGCGGCGTCGCCGGCCACTTCCTCCACGGCGCGCTCCTCGGGCGGCGACGCCCACATCAAGAGGAGTTGCTGCTGCTTTAGCTTCGCCGCTGCTGCCCTGCTCTTGCTCTCGGTCCCCGCCTGGTCTGCTCTTGCTATTGCTCTTGCTCGCTTGCTGCTCTCGCTCTTGCTCTTGCTTGTGATGCTGCTCCGATTTAGCTACACTTGATCGACCGAATCGACTTTTGGGTCACCGATTTTCAGGGGGGGGGGCTCGCTGGGTGAAGGAAGAACCAGCCACAGCAGGGAGGGGGCTCACGGAGAGGTACCCCACTATCTATCTTAGGGTTCAGGATGGGGCGGTGGTCACCGCGATGGCGGGCGGTTCAGATGGGGCGGTGGTCACCGGCGATGGCGGGGCGGTTCAGGATGGGGCCAGTGGTCACCGGCGATGGCGGGCGCAGGGCGGTGGCGTGGGATCGCCGGAGAAAAGCTCGCACGGGGCCTAGAGGGATGGCCGGGGCGGCGGTGGACTGGCGGTGGGGAGTGCTTTCGGGCGGGCGGCGCGACGGCGGCCATGGGCGGCGGGGGCTGCTGTTTGGCCGGTGGTGGCTGGCGGCTCAGGGGGGGTTGAAGATGAACCGTAGGCCCTTGATTTCATATCCAACAGTTGCAACATCGACTGACCAGAGATGAAAAAGTCAGTCGACCAACGTGTAGCCTCACCTTGGTAGTGCGTTCAGTTTCGATAGCAAAATTCAGTTTCGACAGTTAAGTTCAGTTTCGACAGTTAAGTTCAGTTTCCACAGTTAAATTCAGTTTCGACAGTTAAGTTCAGAGATGAGCAGCTGATGTATTTTACATCTAGAACTTTGTGGTTATGTATTTTACATCATGTATTGGAGATGCTATTAGAATTCCACTCAGGTTAACGTTGTTCGTTGTCTCTCTTGTCCTGCTTCAGCCTCGGCGTCGTACAACTCACGGAGCTGCTCCAACGATTTAAACCCTCCATCACAGCGAGCAGTACCTCGGCTCCATCTCCATACGCCTAAGATCTTCTTCCTCCTCCGACAAAGAAGGTCAACCGGAGCATCCTCACCGGCCGACCCAATCATGCTGAGATCAACATGGCTTCGCCAAAGAGGTTGTACACTTGTTGCATCTCTTTTTTACTCTACATGTTATATATATTGTCCACTGAGCACACGAATTTTTTCCTTTAGTGTCTCCTTGAAAGAAAAAACGTAGGAATTTTAATTTTCACTTGTCCTCCTTTTCAAATTCCTATTCATGAAGCACAAGACTAAGAGATAGTAGCACAATAGCATTATCACCGTACATTTTCTTGTGGTTTGACTTAATCTCACCATGCTTCTTTGCATCTTGTGATCTTCCAGTTGTTGTGAATCAAACACCCAGATTGGCAGAAATCCTGTGTTTTTAAATTCTCTATTTTGCACGTGCATTCCTATCCTATTCATGTCTATTTTCTATCCCTGCATTGTTGGAATCCTCCAATTCATCAACCTTGCATGGTTTGTCCTGCTCCTGCTGCACCGTCGTCCACCCCAGCTCAGCTGCTCCAACGACAGAAGGGTCCAGCACAGCAGGGATCCTGCCTCCAGACTGTCTTTCGCCGCCTCAGATCTTCTTCCCCGCCGCTGGCAGCCATGAAAACTGCATTACCATCATCAACCGAGCAGATGACCTCGAGGACTACACGGGTCCGCAAGAGAGGTCGCACTCTTTCGTGTCTGCTTACGTTATGCATCGCTTAATATTACATGCTACTTTATCGTCCTGTTCACCAATTAGACTCTGAGTCAGCTCCAAACTAATGGTCAAACTTGAGGTTTTAAATGGTTGTGGGGTACATATCGGGGCCGCTCTCAATAGAATCTATCTACTATCTGGTTAATCTCCAGTGTCTACTATGAGTTTCATGTTGGGTGGGAAACAAACAGTAAAGAAGCCATTATCTGTATTTTTTAACTGAAGCCATTATCTGCCTACTGTTATTGGTTTTGGGTCTATCCACAGGTTGCTACCATCATTCTGGATTTCTGCATGCACTCCTTACATAATCTCACTATGTTTTATTCCTATGCATGACAGTTATTGTAAACAATGGAACTGAACATGTAGAGAAAAGAGACGAGCCTTGCGTGGCAATAAAATTTCATGCGACGCCGCTCCATGGTAGGTGCAAAGGCAGCCCCTCCACGCATTCGGATTGTAATCGAGAGGAAGATATCCGAGGGGATTCGTAAGGAGAAGACAACTCCTATTTACCCCCGAGGTCTTCGCTCTAACTCGCATGCTGATGTTGGTTATATCATGCATATGGTGTCTTATGCTGCTTACTTTATACATCAAATATGTCATCTGCTTAGTTTAGACATCCTTTGTGCGAATGCCATCTGTTTAGTTTATTCATCGTTTATGTGAATTATGCAACGCCATCTTGTTTAGCCAGGCATCATATATGTGAATTTTGCAATGCCATCTTGCTTAGCCAGTCATCTTATGTGTAAATTATATCTGGCCATCCTTTTTTTTTCGTTACATATTACATTTGTCAACAATGTTAGTACATTCAACTGATCTTCATGTGCATCAGCCATTTGACACGGTGATGGCAAATTCTGGAGTGAAAACAAGGTCTTCAGAGCAGACTATGCTATCTGACGAAGCACATATCTCCCTGGTTACGGATAGCTCCTCAGAGGAGGATTCAGAGATGATGACCAAGATTATCCCCCGAGGTGTATGCTCTAACTTGGCAGGGTTATGTTGCTCATATTGTGCGTATGGTGTCTTGCATTGCTATGTCATTTGATTAGTTTAGACGTGCTTTGTGTGAATGCCACCTGTTCAGTGTCTAATTACCATATATGTGAATTACGCATTGCCATCTTATTGCAAGACATTATATATGTGAATTATACAATGATATCTTGTTGCAAAGGCATTATATATGTGAATTATGCAATGCCATGTTGTTTAGCCAATCATCATGTCTGTGAATTATATCATTGATACGTCTCCAACGTATCTATAATTTTTGATTGCTCCATGCTATATTATCTACTGTTTCGGGCAATATTGGGCTTTATTTTCCACTTTTATATTATTTTTGGGACTAACCAATTAACCGGAGGCCCAGCCCAGAATTGCTGTTTTTTTTGCCTATTTCAGTGTTTCAAAGAAAAGGAATATCAAACGGAGTCCAAAAGACCTGAAACTCCACGGAACCTATTTTTGGACCAGAAGAAGCCCATTGAGTATGTGAAGCTCACTGAGAGTCCTGGCTGCCCACGAGGTGGGGGCGCCCCACCCGGGCGCGCCTCTACCTCGTGGCCAGCCCGAAGTCCACCGACGCCCTCCCTGCACCCATATATACTCTTGTACCCTAAAACTTCCAGAACGGAGATTGATCAAGTTCCGCCACCGCAAGCCTCTCAGAGCCACGAAAAACCAATCGGGGCCCTCTCCGGCACCCTGCCGGAGGGGGCCATCATCAACGATGGCCATGGAGGAGTATCCCGGAGGGGTCTTCATCATCATGAAGGCCAAGGACCAATGGGTGGAGGCCATGGAGGAGGAAGCACAAGGGGGAGAACCTCTCCTCCTCTCTCTTGGTGGCACCGGAGTGCCATCGGGAGGGGAATCATCGCCACGGTGATCATCTTCATCAACATCACCATCATCATCACCATCCTCATCTCTTTTATGCGGTCCACTCTCCCGCACCTCGTTGTAATCCCTACTTGAACATGGTGCTTTATGCCACATATTATGATCCAATGATGTGTTGCCATCCTATGATGTTTTGAGTAGATATCTTTTGTCTTTGGGTTGATTGATGATCTAGATTGGTATGAGTTGTATGTTTTAATTTGGTGTTGTCCTATGGTGCCCTCTGTGTCGCGCAAGCGTGAGGGACCCTCGCTGTAGGGTGTTGCAATACGTTCATGATTCGCTTATAGTGGGTTGGTGAGTGACTGAAACACAAACCCGAGTAAGAGGGATTGTTGCGTATGGGAATAAAGAGGACTTGATATGTTAATGCTATGGTTGGGTTTTACCTTAATGATATTTAGTAGTTGCGGATGCTTGCTAGAGTTCCAATCATAAGTGCATATGATCCAAGTAGAGAAAGTATGTTAGCTTATGCCTCTCCCTCGTATGAAACTGCAATAGTGATTACCGGTCTTGTTAACAATTGCCTAGGACAATTCCGCACACCGATCCACCATTATTCCACACTCGCTATTTATATTATTTAGTAATATATTCTAACTTTATGATAATAGCACCTACTTTTATGTTTTAGCTCTCCGACACCATGCAAAGTTATCCTCTTCATACCCACAACGTAGTTTTATTTCTTGTTGCTAGTTGGAAGCAGACGTCCGGTGCACGTAGAGTCGTATCAGTGGCAGATAGGGCTTGAGAGAATATTGATCTTACCTTTAGCTCCTTGTGGGTTCGACACTCCATACTTATCACTTCCACCTTTGGAAAGTGCTACGATGATTCCTTGCACTTGGGGATTATCAAGCTCTTTTCTGGCGCCGTTGCCGGGGAGCAATAGCGTGGGGTTGACATTCTCATGTGTGCTTGTTTGCTTTCTTCACTAAGTAGATTTTGTTTTTCCCTTTTTGTTTCTGTTTAGTTGTGGGTGAAACATACAAAAAAAATTAAAAGAATGAAAATACAAAAAAAATACTTGCCTCTCATGCCTAAAAAGTTTTTCAAAAAGAGAAGTGATTGGAAGATTTTGCGTTGAAGAAGTGAGGGTCGACCTTGAGCACTTGTGCTCATGCTCACGGAAACAATGTAGAATTTTTCATGGAAGTTTCTCTGTAAATAATTATACCCTTGTATATATATTCATTGTATTATAAAAATATCGTGCCAAGCCTTGGTTTTAGGATGATTAGATTGCTTGTTTACTATGTGCAAAACAAAAACAAAAACTTTGGCTGTAGTGCGTGAATTTACATGTTTTACTGGAAAGTCAAATGGGTCTGAAACGTTTTTAACATTACTTCTGTACAAATTTTTCAAATTTTCAAATTTAGTTTGTAATTTTAGGAGTTACAGAAGTTTGGCAAACTTCCAGATTACTACAGACTGTTCTGTTTTTAACAGATTCTGTTTTGCATGTGTTGTTTGCTTATTTTGATGAATCTATGGCTAGTATTGTTGGGTATGAACCATAGAGAACTTGGAATACAGTAGGTTTAACACCCATACAAATAAAGAATGAGTTCATTACAGTACCTAAAGGTAGTGATTTGCTTTATTACACTAACGGATCTCACAAGTTTTTGTTAAAGTTTTGTGTGGAGGAAGCGTCTGAAGGTCGAGGAGCTATCAATATGAGAAGAATAAAGAGAGGCAAGAGTTCAAGCTTGGGGATTCCAAAGGCACCCCAAGTAAATATTTCAAAGGATGCTCAAGCATCTAAGCTTGGGGATGCCCCGGTTGGCATCCCATCTTTCTTCTCCAACAATTATTGGTATACCTTGGTTTTTGTTTTGTTCACATGATTTGTGTCCTTTGTGTTTTTCCTTTTCTTCAAGAACCATGCTAGCATGAGATATCCCTTCATTGATTTATAGAATACTTCATGTGCTTCACTTAAATCTTTTAAGTATGATCTTATAGAATTGCTCTTTGTGCTTCATTTAAATCTTTTGAGTATGGTTTTATAGAATGCTTCATGTGCTTCACTTATACACTTTGAGCTTGGATATTGGTTAGTTGTAGAATGCTCCATGAACTTCACTTATATCTTTTGGAGTATGAATAATGTTATCATTTAAAGTGGGTTTGGAAGAGTGTCAACTTTAGGAATTAGTGATCCCACTATTTTGGAAGTGTTGAATCTTAGTGTGATATTTATGAAAGTGGATTTGGAAGAGTGTCAACTTTAGCTAGTAATGATTCCACTATTTCGGAAGAGGATCCAATTGAGTATGAGAACAAATTTGCTATCCATGATACTACTGAAAATTATTATGAGGTAGGAATACATGCTTGTGGGAGTTGCAAAAATATTAAGTTTCCTCTCTATGTGCTTAAAGTTTTGAAGTTATATTTGTTTTGCCTTCCTATGCTAGTTGATTCTTGTTCCCATAAGTTGTGTGCTCACAAAATCCCTAGGCATAGGAAGTGTGTTAGATTTAAATACGCTTGTCATATTCTTCAAGATGATCTCTTTGTGTTTCAATTCCTATCTTTAAAGTGAGCATCATTGAAATCATCATGCCTAGCTAAAAGGCATTAAAGAAAAGCGCTTGTTGCGTGACAACCCAATATTTACCCTTACTGTTTCTGTCTGTTTACATGATTAAGCTACTGTAGTAATCATGTTTTATTGCTTTTGTTTCAATAAAGTGCCAAGTAGGACCTTTCAGAAGACTTGGGTGAAAGTTAATGTGATCTTGCTGTAAAAAACAGAAACTTTGCGCTCACAAGAATAGATGTAATTTTTTACAGAAGAGCGCTTTTGAGTTGATTCTTTTTGCAGAATATTAATAGACAAATTCCTCACGTCCACCAATTTATTTCATAATTTTTGGAGTAGAAGAAGTATGTTTATTGTTCAGATCATTACAGACTGTTCTGTTTCTGACAGATTCTGTTTTCATTGCATAGTTTGCTTGTTTTATAGTTTCTATGAATTATGTTCCTCAATATAAATTGTAGAAATGATATGTTACAGTAGACATTGTGTGAGAACAATTATTAACCTTGTCTTTGACAGTACGAAAGTGAATGGTTTACTCTTTATCATACTAACCTATCTTACGAAGTTTGGTTAAGTTTTGTGTGGTTGAAGTTTTCAAGTTTTGGGTGAGATATCGATATGAGGAGAATAAGGAGTGGAAAGACCCTAAGCTTGGGGATTCCCAAGGCACCCCAAGGTAATATTCAAGGAAGACTCAAGCGCCTAAGCTTGGGGATGCCGCGGAAGGCATCCCCTCTTTCGTCTTCAAAACTATCGGTATACTTTACTCGGAGCTATATTTTTACTCATCACATGATATGTGTTTTGCTTGGAGCGTGTTTTCAATTTTACTTGCTGTTTGAATAAAATCATTGGATCTGAAATATTGAATGAAAAAGAATCCTCCCATGGCTAGTTAATTATTTGACTACTCAGTGCTCTTCACTCATATCTTCTGGAGTAGTTTGTCAATTGCTCATGTGCTTCATATATATCCTATGAGTAAATGGGGGAATGAATTGAATGTCATAAATCTGAATTTTCATATGCTTCATATGCTTATAACATGGTTAGTGATGACTTCACACATAGAAAGTATGAGGCATAAAAGTTGTTGAGAATTGGCAAACATAGTTTTGGTCATCGTTGCAATTAATAGGAAGTAATAAGGAAAGAGAGGTTCACATACAAATATATTATCTTGGACATTTTTTATGATTGTGAAGCACTCATTAAGTATTACATGCTAAAAGAGTTGACGTTGGACAAGGAAGACAACATAATGGTTTATGTTTTCCGACATCTCAGTTAAAGTATATTGTCATTGACCTTCCAAACATGTTGAGCTTGCCTTTCTCCCTCATGCTAGCTAAATCCCTTGCACCAAGTAGAGATACTACTTGTGCTTCCAAATACCAGAAACCCAGTTTTGCCATGAGAGTCCACCATACCTACCTATGGATTGAGTAAGATCCTTCAAGTAAGTTGTCATCGGTGCAAGCAATAAAAATTGCTCTCTAAATATGCATGACTTATTAGTGCAGAGAAAATAAGCTTTGTACGAACTTGTTGTGGAAGTAATAAAAGCGACTGACTACATAATAAAGGTCCACATACAAGGGGCAATATAAAGTGACGTTCTTTTGCATTAAGATTTTGTGCATCAACCCTAAACGCACATGACAACCTCTGCTTCCCTCTGCGAAGGGCCTATATTTTACTTTATGCTTGAGTCAAGGTGATACTCACCATCCCCTTTTTCATTTTATCCCTTGGCAAGCTCCTTGTGTTTGAAAGATCATGATATATATATCCAATTGGATGTAAGTTAGCATGGGCTATTATTGTTGACATCACCTAAAGGTGAATACGTTGGGAGGCAACACAATAAGCCCCTATCATTCTCAGTGTCCGGCTGAAACTCCATAACCACAAGTATTGCGTGAGTGTTAGCAATTGTAGAAGACTATATGATAGTTGAGTATGTGGACTTGCTGAAAGGCTCTATTCTTGACTCTTTATGATGTTATGATAAATTGCAATTGCTTCAATGACTGAGATTATAGTTTGTTAGTTCTCAATGAAGTTTCTGAACCATGCTTGACATTGTGAACAGATTGTTACTTGATCATGAGAAGTTTTACGAGATAAGCTGCTATTATGACACATATTGATGCTAGAAAAAGTGATTGGAATTATCATTGATCAAAATTAAGCACTTAGTAGCATTCCGCATCAAAAATTATCTTTTTATCATTTACCTACTCGAGGACAAGCAGGAATTAAGCTTGGGGACGCCTGATACGTCTCCAACGTATCTATAATTTTTTATTGCTCCATGCTATATTATCTACTGTTTCGGGCAATATTGGGCTTTATTTTCCACTTTTATATTATTTTTGGGACTGACCTATTAACAGGAGGCCCAGCCCAGAATTGTTGTTTTTTTGCCTATTTCAGTGTTTCGAAGAAAAGGAATATCAAACGGAGTCCAAAAGACCTGAAACTCCACGGAACCTATTTTTGGACCAGAAGAAGCCCATTGAGTACAGTGAAGCTTACTGGGAGTCTCGGGCTGCCCACGAGGGTGGGGGCGCCCACCCCGGGCGCGCCCCACCTCATGGCCAGCCTGGAAGTCCACCGACGTCCTCCCTGTACCCATATATACTCTCGTACCCTAAAACTTCCAGAACGGAGATTGGATCAGAAGTTCCGCCGCCGCAAGCCACTGTAGCCATGAAAAACCAATCGGGGCCCTCTCCGGCACCCTGTCGGAGGGGGCCATCATCACCGGTAGCCATGGAGGAGTATCCCGGAGGGGTCTTCATCATCATGAAGGCCAAGGACCAGAGGGTGGAGGCCATGGAGGAGGAAGCACAAGGGGGAGAACCTCTCCTCCTCTCTCTTGGTGGCACCGGAGTGCCATCGGGAGGGGAATCATCATCACGGTGATCGTCTTCATCAACATCACCATCATCATCACCATCCTCATCTCTTTTACGCGGTCCACTCTCCCGCACCCTGCTGTAATCCCTACTTGAACATGGTGCTTTATGCCACATATTATGATCCAATGATGTGTTGCCATCCTATGATGTTTTGAGTAGATATCTTTTGTCTTTGGGTTGATTGATGATCTAGATTGGTATGAGTTGTATGTTTTACTTTGGTGTTGTCCTATGGTGCCCTCCGTGTCACGCAAGCGTGAGGGACTCTCGCTGTAGGGTGTTGCAATACGTTCATGATTCGCTTATAGTGGGTTGGTGAGTGACTGAAACACAAAACCGAGTAAGAGGGATTGTTGCGTATGGGAATAAAGAGGACTTGATATGTTAATGCTATTGTTGGGTTTTACCTTAATGATCTTTAGTGGTTGCGGATGCTTGCTAGAGTTCCAATCATAAGTTCATATGATCCAAGTAGAGAAAGTATGTTAGCTTATGCCTCTCCCTCATATGAAACTGCAATAGTGATTACCGGTCTTGTTAACAATTGCCTAGGACAATTTTGCACACCGATCCATCATTATTCCACACTCGCTATTTATATTATTTAGTAATATATTCTAAATTTATGATAACAACACCTACTTTTATGTTTTAGCTCTCCGACACCATGCAAAGTTATCCTCTTCATACCCACAACGTAGTTTTATTTCTTGTTGCTAGTTGGAAGCAAATGTCCGGTGCACGTAGAGTCGTGTCGAAGGCGATAGGGCTTGAGAGAATATTGATCTTACCTTTAGCTCCTTGTGGGTTCGACACTCCATACTTATCACTTCCACCTTTGGAAAGTGCTACTATGATTCCTTGCACTTGGGGATTATCAATCATGCTATCATTTTTTGTATTACGTGTTCCATTTGTCGACAACGTTTGTATATTCAAATATTCTTCCTGTGCATCAGCCATTTGAAGCGGTGATGGAAGTATCTGGAGTGAAAACAAGGTATCCAGAGTAGACAATGCTACCTGCTGAAGCTACATCTTGCTGGTTACAGAGAGCTCCTCAGAGGAGGATTCAGAGACTGATGACCAGTCCTATTCCCCGAGGTCTATGCTCAAACTTGGCAGGGTTATATTACCCATGTCATGCATGTTGTCTTGCATTGCTTAGTTTTTACATCATATATGGATTGCCATCTGCTTACTTGCTTACTATATAAATCATTTTGAATTATATCATGCCATCATGTTTACATAGTACATACACATCATCTATCTGAATTATGGCATGGCAACCCATTTAATAAAGACATCATATAGTTATATCATCTCATCCTGTTTAGTGTTTACAGTCATCATATTTTGAATTATTGCATTCTATCCGTGAATGTATGTGAATTATGGCATGCCAACCTATTTAATAAACACATTATATAGTTATGTCATGTCATCCTGTTTACATAGTCTCATATTTTGAGCTATGTCTTTCCATCTTTTTAGTTAGCCATCATAATGTGAAATTGTGTCATTCTATCCTGTTTAGTTAGCCATCATATATGTGAAATTGTGTCACGCTATCCTGTTTGGTTAGACAACATAAATATGAATTATTTCATGCCCTCTTTTATTCCCCACTATCCATTGCACCTGTCTATCATACAATGTCTATACTTTCAATTACTTTTCTAGTTTATCAGCCTTTTGAATTGGAGAGCATGATGGCAGTATCTAAGGGAGTAACAACACGATCTTCAGAAAAGATAGTGCTACCAGTTGATGCAGATAGAACCACGGTTGTACTTGCCCAAGGACCAGATCCACCACACATAACCCAGACTCTGCAGATTGTACCCTACCCGCTTGGACAGAGAACCAGCTACACCCTTCTAACCCCAACCCCGACAGATAGTAACCTGGTTCCAGCTTGACACAAAGATCGTCTCCACCACAGAGCACCCAAACACGAGCAGTTAGTAAGGGAACTGCAGTGCCCAAAGCACGAGGACCACCACTCCAATCCCAACTCAACGCTTAAAGGAGAAGAAGATTTGTTCTCGTGTCAGGTTACAGAGCTATGGTTCATACTCCTTTGCTCTTGCATTACTGTATTTACTCATACCAACTATTTTAAAATTTGAAGGATGGAATTGAAACTCAAATGGCGTAACAGGTATGTTTTAAACCTGTTTCTTTAACTGGTTTGTTGTTGTAACCTGCTCTCTGTTGATTTCAGTTTCAATTGAATAAACAGTTATGTTCTCATGTCATGCACATTACAAGTGTTTTTATTGCTATAGTTACCCACACTTATATTCTGTCTATTCTGCTTTGTCTTGAACAAATATTATTTGAACTGTGTCTCTATCTTGATTTGGTAACAAAAACTAGAATGATATAGACCATAAAGTGACCATGGTACATAGATATATGTTTGTTTCATGCTATTATCCTGTCCACATTACTACTGAACTCATTTTGTTTCATATACAACATGGTAAACATGTGATGTGTCTGCTTGTTTCCCTTTTAGAATGCGGACAAAATATTGGAGAACAGTACCGCGTCATCCAATGGTAAAGGAAGTAATGCAGATAAGGTTCAAGATAATGAGACGTCCTTGTTGGTCTCCAAGAAAGCTGATAAAAACTATCTTGATGACAGTGAGGGAACCCAAAAGTCATGTCTTGATGTAGTATTCGAGTTACTGGACACTACTGCTGGCACAAGCTCTTTGAACTCGCTGCCTGAATCAGTTCGTCTTCTTGAGTCTCTACTTCAAGTTGAAAGACATCGATCGATGTCTTTGCGACAGAAGTCAAGGACCGAGGAAGTCCTGCAGAATTCAGATGCATATTTTCTTGTGCAATGACAAGTTACCGGAGGATTTAAGCGCCAAACAAGAGAAAGTTAATAAGCTTGCTAAGCATCTTGCCAGCATTATGGGTACCTGTGATATTGTTTCTTGAGATCTTCAAGTGGTTTCAGTTCTGGATTTGTTTTGCTGCGGCGTTTATTTGTGCTGGTCGCCAACTTTGACAACCAGTGTATATGATATGCTGCTTTGTTCCCTATATTTGCACTAGTGGCGAACTTTGATGCCTAGTGGATGTAATATGTGTAATAGCCGTGATAGCCTAGCGTTAGTTGCTTGCTTATTTATTTCCTTGTTCTCTTGTTTATTTGTTTGCTTGTAGTCATTGCAGTTCTTTTTCCGCGGTTAGCTAGTGGCTGCAATAACCTATTTTTTTAAACTAGGCCACAATAACCATTGGCTAATATTTACTATAGTGACACTGGGCCTCCTACTGGCCGTAGAAACACTGGGTCTTCTACGGGCCGTAGAAACAATGGGCCTTCTACGGGTCGTATAAATAATGGGCCTTCTGCAGGTCGTATCATCAATGGGCCTTATACGGGCCGTATGATCGATTGGCCAAACATGGGCCAAACAGACCGCATTATGGCCGTAAACAGGCTAGAGTTGGAATCTTCCGTTCATGGGCCGACCATAACGGGCCATCGTTAATAGGCCGTATTTGATAACGCTATGAAAACGGCCCAACGTATTAACGGACCATAAACGGGCCAACTATAACCACGACCTGAATTTGGCCCACAAGCAGAAAATGACAGTAACGGGTCGTATGTAAATGAATGCTGGAAATGAGCCCAAGAATAAATGGGCTCTGAGAAGACCGAGAGATAACATGGGCTGGAAACGGCCCAACGGAATAACAGGCCGTTAATGGGTATAAAGTGATACACTGTTCATTACGGGCCAGTTTCACCACGGGCCGTTAATGGGTGTAAAGTGATAC
The DNA here is from genome assembly GCA_021605205.1 of Aegilops longissima. NCBI lineage: Eukaryota > Viridiplantae > Streptophyta > Magnoliopsida > Poales > Poaceae > Aegilops > Aegilops longissima. Next base: position 372,959,134 of record CM038676.1, read on the forward strand.
ACTTTGTTCATTACGGGCCGCCACCACGGGCCGTTAATAGGCCAAGAGTTACATAGGGCCTCATATGGGCTGAAAGACGTCATGGGCCATACATGGGCCAGAAGTGAAAACGGGCTGGAATCATATTGGATGGCCCAGATGACGCTACTGGGCCTAATTCGGATAGGGCGTAACATGCCTTGGGTTAGCGGGCTGTAAATGGGCTATATGCGAACATGTCGTTAAATAGGCTTTCCATGGGCCGGCCCGCCACCTTTTGACCAAGTCAAACGGGCCGGCCTTTTCACAAGAATGGGCCTCTGTTGGGCCGTGCCACGTGTCGACGTATCATCGGCGCTTTCCGTCCAATGAGTGGATGACATCTGTCCCAACGATGAGCCGACACGTGTTTCCACCAGCCAATGTTGATTTTACACGTGGAAAATCCCCATTGGTCGGGGCTGTTAACGGGTTATCGGATCCAAAACCCGACCCGATAACTTAACGGCGTTCCGTTACGGTGGATGCCACGTGTTGGTCACCCTTGATGAAAGCACTTCTGTGACGCGCGATTTATCGTCATGGAAGTGGACTCTTCCGTGATGATAATTTTGGTAATGTCATGGAACACTTCTACGACAGCACATGTATGACTATCTTGATTCTGTCATAAAATCGTCATGGATGTACATGCATGACAAAAAACGCGACCTAGTGTGACAAACACGTATCATCACGGAAGTGTATTTTTTTGTAGTGTAGTAGCATCATGCTTATTATCATAATACAACAAAACTTTATTATAAAAATTTATCATATAACTTCTCATGAACAAGTAACAATTCATCACAACACCAAAGTAAAAAAACATAAACTCTATTGAAACCAGCAAACTATGTTCTCGGTAAACTTTGCAACTACAATTCATCATCTTTTCAGGAAGGGTCTCGTATCGGAGCCTTTTGGCAAGTCCACATACTCAACCATCATTTAACCTTCTATGATTGCTAACACTCACCATATACACATGAGCAAAAAGTTTCAACCAGACACATAGAAAGATAGGGGCTTATAATTTCGCCTCCCAACTCATTCACCTCAAGGGTGATGTCAACCCCAATAACTCATGCTCACGCATATCCAACTAGGTATATGTCCCTAGATCTTTTCCCACCACATGATGCTTGCAAAAAGAGAGAAAACTAAAAAAAGGAATGGGGAAGAACACGTTGACTCTTGCATGAAAAGTAAATACATAAAGTAACAGATAGGCCCTTCATAGAGGGAAGAAGTGGTTGCCATGCGCTTTTTGGTTTGTATGCTCAATCTCTTAATGCAAAAGAACATCATGTTATATTGCCCGTTCTGATAGCAACCTTTATTATGAAGTCGGTTGCTTTTATTACTTTGCCATCACAAGTTCATACAACGCTCAATTTTCTCTTACACTAAATGTTCAAACACATTTAGAAGCAAATTTTATTGCCTTATTGCACCGATGACAACTTACTTGAAGGATCTTTCTCAATCCATAGGTAGGTACGGTGGACTCTCAAAACAAGATTTTGGGTTTAAGGGCTTTTGGATGCACAAGTAGTATCTCTGCTTAGTGCGGATTTGTGGCTAGCAAATATATTGGGCAAGCACCACATGTTGAAGGATCTATGACAACATAACTTCTATGTGAATATGAAAATAGATAAATCGTTATGTTTTCTTCCTTTTCCAATGTCAACAACTTTGGCATATAATATTTAATGAGATCTCACAATCATAAAAGATGTCCAAGATAGTGTATTTGCATGTGAATCTTCTCTTCCCTTATTAATTCTTTCATGAGTTGCATCATTGACTAATGCTATGTTTGTCAACTTTCAACAAATTTTACCACTTGTACTTTTCCTTACGTGATGTCATTACTTACCATAAGATTAGAATATGATCTTTATCATTATTTTCCTTTATTTTGATTGAAACATAAAAGTAAAGAAGAAAACTTCAAACTAAACTTTATTATATAACTCTCACTCGATTACATAGATAGATCACGAAACTAACACTCGATAATAGATCATGCTAAACTTTTATTCAACTAATTCATGATATAAGTAAATATCAAACTCAGATAGGTAAAGATAGTAAAAGTGATGGTGATACGATACCATGGCATCTCCCCCAAGCTTGGCAAAAGCCAAGGGGAGTGCCCATACCCATGTACTCAAGTCTCCTTTGGTGGGGAAGATGATGATGGTGGTGGTGATGAGGTAGTAGGTTTGTCCTCCCGCTTCCAGGGTAGGGGCTCACCATCAAGAGTGGATGCACGAGTCTCCCGGGTCCTGCAACTGGCAGCTAAACCCATACCTTTAAACCTTGCTTCATACTCAAAAACCTGGTTTTCAAGATCATAGATTTGGCTTTGCGGAAAATTGATTTGCTCGTTGAAGGTGAAGACGATGTCCTTCATGGACCGGCCATCCACCATGTGATCACGAGTGAATTCCGTGATCATGGAGTCATTGGAGTTGAGTCCATGCTCCACCATCCCTTGGCACTTGAAGATGTCTTGTTCCACCGCCTCAAGCCTGGCCTCCATGCTCCCCGTCCTCTTAGGCCCCTGAACATCATGGATGTGGAGCACACCCTCACGCATCTCAATGGCTTGAGGGTGCTTCATCACCTCCAACAAGTACGGGTTGATGACCTTATCGAAGAACTTGTCCTTGGAGGAGCTTGGTGGAGCCATGGTGATTTAGATCTGACAGGAAAATAGCACGAAATAAGAACATAAGATTTCTCTGTGATACGGTTGTCAATACGTCCAGGGGGTATATAAAGATTTTTTATCTTGGAAAACAAGCAAACGGGAGGAAAACAGAGTCAGGAAGGTTCTCGAGGGGAGCACAACCCACCAGGGCGCACCAGGAAGGGCAGGCGCGCCTTGGTGTATCGTGCCCACCTCGGTTGCCTTCCTGGTTGTTGCTTATTTTCCTATTTTTTCTAATATTCCAAAACTAACAGAAAATATTTTTGCGGGTTTTTCGGTGTCCGTTTACTTACCGTATCACGTACCTCCTCTTTTTCAGGGTTATGGAGTGTTCTGGAAAGTTTCTTTTATGTCTTCCTCCGGTGTCATCGTTTGGATAATATTGGTTTCAACATTAATAGGCGTACCTGAGATATAGTGCTTAATTCTATGCCCATTGACCACCTTTGGATTAGTGCCTTTGACATTATTGATCTTAATGGCTCCAGAACGATAAACCTCTTCGATAATATAAGATCCTTCCCATTCGGAAAGAAGTTTTCCTGCAAAGAATCTAAAACGAGCATTGTACAAAAGAACATGTTCACCAACTTTCAATTCCCACTTTTGGATTCCTTTGTCAAGCCACCATTTAACATTTTCTTTGATTAGTTTGACATTTTCATAAGCTTGGGTTCTCCATTCATCTACTGAGCTAATATCAAATAACCTCTTTTCACCGGCAAGTTTGAAATCATAATTGAGTTCTTTAATTTCCAAACATACTTTATGTTCTAAGTCAAGAGTCAAATGGCAAGCTTTTCCATAAACCATTTTATATGGAGCCATACCCATAGGATTTTTATATGATGTTCTGTAAGCCCAGAGTGCATCATCTAATTTCTTAGACTAATTCTTTCGGGACCTATTGACAGTTTTTTGTAATTAATTTTTATTTCCCTATTGCTAAGTTCAACTTGACCACTAGATTGAGGATGATAGGGTGAAGCAATTCTATGGTTAACATCATATTTAGCAAGCATTTTACGGAAAGCGCCATGAATAAAGTGTGAACCACCATCAGTCATTAAATATCTAGGGACTCCAAACCTTGGGAAAATAACTTCTTTAAGCATTTTAATGGAGGTGTTACGATCATCTCTACTAGTTGGAAAAGCTTCTACCCACTTAGTATCATAATCAACAGCAACCAAAATATGTGTATACCCATTAGAGGAAGGAAAAGGTCCCATGTAATCAAAACCCCAAACATCAAATGGTTCAACAACAAGTGAATAATTCTTAGGCATTTCCTGAGGCTTAAGAATATTACCTATCCTTTGACATTCATCACAAGATAAAACAAACTTACGGGCATCCTTGAAGAGAGTAGGCCAATAAAAACCAGATTGCAATACCTTGTGAGCAGTTCTATATCCCGCATGATGCCCTCCATAAGCTTCAGAATGACATTTCCGTAGGATTTGTTCCTGTTCATGCTCAGGTACACAACGTCTAATAATACCATCTACTCGTTCTTTTTGAAGATGTGGGTCATCCCAAAAGTAATGTCTTAAATCATAGAATTTTTTTCTTTTGTTGGTATGTGAAACTAGGTGGTATAAATTTAGCAACAATGTACTTAGCATAGTCAGCATACCAAGGAGTATTATGAGAAACATTTATTGCAGCTAGTTGCTCATCGGGAAAGCTATCATCAATAGGTAGTGGGTCATCAAGAATATTTTCTAACCTAGACAAGTTATCAGCTATGGGGTTCTCGGCTCCTTTCCTATCAGTGATATGTAAATCAAATTCTTGTAGCCAGAGAACCCACCTAATGAGTCTAGGTTTAGCATCTTTCTTTTCCCTAAGATATTTTATAGAAGCATGATCAGTGTGAACAATTACTTTGGAATCACAATGTAAGATTTAAATTTATCACAAGCAAATAAAACTCCTAAAAATTCTTTTTCAGTAGTAGCATAATTCATTTGGGCACTGTCTAAAGTTTTGCTAGCATAATGGATAACATTTAATTTCTGATCAAATCTTTGTCCTAGAATAGCACCAACAACATAATCACTAGCATCACACATAATTTCAAAAGGCAAGTTCCAATCAGGTGGTTGAACAATAGTTGCAGTAGTTAAGGCTTTCTACACAATCATCATCAAAAACAAATGGAACGTCCTTTTGTAAAATATTTGTAAGAGGCTTAGAAATTTTAGAGAAGTCTTTAAAAAACCTCTTGTAGAAACCAGCATGACCAAGGAAACTATGAATACCTTAATATCTTTAGGACATGGTATTTTCTCAATTGCATCAACTTTAGCTTTATCCACCTCAACACCCTCGTTCAGAAATTTTATGCCCCAAGACAATACCTTCATTAACCATAAAGTGGCACTTCTCCCAATTCAAGACAAGATTAGTTTGTTCACATCTCTGCAAAACTCAATCCAGGTTGCTTAAGAAATCATCAAAAGAAGTTCCGTAAATGGATCCATGAAAACCTCAACAATATTTTCACAAAAATTAGAGATTATAGCAGTCATACATCTTTGAAAGGTAGCAGGTGCATTGCATAAACCAAAAGGCATACGTCTATAAGCATAGGTTCCAAAAGGACAAGTAAAAGTGGTTTTCTCTTGATCAGGTTGTGAAATAGGTGTTTAAGATAAACCAGAATATCCATCAAGAAAACAAAAGTGTGTATGCTTAGATAATCTTTCTAGCATTTGATCAATAACAGGTGTTTAAGTAGTAATGATCTTCTCTAGTAGCTTTATTTAATTTTCGAAAATCAATTACCATTCTATAGCCAACAATAAGTCTTTGTGGAATGAGTTTGTTTTTATCATTAGGAACAACAGTGATACCTCCCTTCTTAGGGAAAAAATGAACTAGGCTTACCCATCTACTATCAGCTATGGGGTAGATTATACCTGCTTCTAGAAGTTTTAGTATTTCAGTTCTTACCACTTCTTTAATCTTAGGATTCAAACGTCATTGTTGATCAACAACGGGTTTAGCATCAGGTTCCTTATTAATCTTGTGCTGACATAGAGCGGGATTAATGCCCTTAAGAGAGTATATCCAATACCAGCATGGTGCTTACTCAGAATTTTTAATAATCTTTCTTCTTCATGTTCTGAAAGGTTAGCACTAATAATACTAGGATATATCTTTTTCTCATCAAGATATGCATACTTCAAAGTGTATGGCGATTGATTTAATTCAAACATAGGATTACCTTTAGGTGGAGGAGGACCTCCTAGAGTTTCAATAGGCAAATTATGTTTAAGTAGAGGTTGTTGTTCAAAGAATATTTTATCTATTTCATTTCTTTCATGCTAGTGCATATCATTTTCAGGATCTAGCAAATATTGTTCTAGTGGATCAGTAGGAGGCATAGCTATAGAAGCAGGACCAATTATTTCATCCCTACAAGGTAATTCTTTCTTATGAGGTTGTCTACTAAACTTGGAGAAATTAAACTCATGAGATTCATCACCAAAGCTAACACTAACAGTTTGTTTATGGCAATCTATAGTAGCATTGACAGTGTTCAAGAAAGGTCTACCAAAGATAATGGGACAAAAGTCATCTTGTGGGGAACCAAGAACTAGAAAATCAGTAGGGTATTTTATTTTCCCACACAAGACTTCAACATATCTAACAATCCCAAGTGGTGTGATGGTGTCTCTTTTAGCAAGTTCAATAGTAACATCTATGTCTTCTATTTTAGCGGGTGCTATATCATTCATAGTTTTTTGGTATAACGTAAAAGGAATAGCACTCACGCTAGCACCTAAGTCACATAAAACATGGTAACAGTGATCTCCTATTTTAACCGAGACAACAGGCATGCCAACAACAGGTCTATGTTTATCTTTTTCATCGGGTTTGGCAATTCTAGTAGCTTCATCACAACAATAAATAACATGCCCATCAATATTTTCTACCAGGAGATCTTTAACCATAGCTCCACTAGGTTCTACTTTGATTTGCTTAGAGGGTTTAGGTGCTTTAATTTTACTTTTGCGAACCACAGTTGATACCTTAGCATGTTCCTTTATCTTAACAGGGAAAGGTGGTTTTTCAATTTAAGAAGTAGGCACAATTGGATCAACATTGTAAATGATAGTTTCATCTTTAGCTTTAACCTGTTCTTTAATTTCTTCTTTAATAGGGGGATGATATTTAAACCACTTCTCCTTAGGGAGATCAACAGGGGTAGCAAATGATTGCTACCTCTTGAGCACTGCGTTGGTTTTCCCTTGAAGAGGAAAGGGTGATGCAGCAAAGTAGCGTAAGTATTTCCCTCAATTTTTGAGAACCAAGGTATCAATCCAGTAGGAGACAACACGCAAGTCGCCTCCTACCTACACAAACAAGTAAGAACCTTGCAACCAACGCGATAAAGGGGTTGTCAATCCCTTCACGGCCACATGCAAAAGTGAGATATGATAGAGATTATAAGATAAATATTTTTGGTATTTTTTATGATATAGACTGAAAGTAAAGATTGCAAAGTAAAATAGATTGGAAACTTATATGATGGAAAATAGACCCGGGGGCCATAGGTTTCACTAGTGGCTTCTCTCAAGATAGCACAAGTATTACGGTGGGTGAACAAATTACTGTCGAGCAATTGATAGAAAAGTGCATAATTATGAGAATATCTAGGCAAGATCATGTATATAGGCATCACGTCTGCGACAAGTAGACCGAAACGATTCTGCATCTACTACTATTACTCCACACATAGACCACTATCCAGCATTCATCTAGAGTATTCAGTTCGTAAGAACACAGTAACGCATTAGGCAAGATGACAAGATGTAGAGGGATAAACTCAAGCAGTATGATATAAACCCCATCTTTTTATCCTTGATGGCAATAATACAATGCGTGCCTTGCTGCCCCTGCTGTCACTGGGAAAGGACACTGCAAGATTGAACCCAAAGCTAAGCACTTCTCCCATTGCAAGAAAGATCAATGTAGTAGGCCAAACCAAACTGATAATTCGAAGAGACTTGCAAAGATAACAAATCCTACATAAAAGAATCCAGAGGAGATTCAAATATTGTTCATATATAATCTTGATCATAATCCCACAATTCACCGGATCTCGACAAACACACCGCAAAAATAATTACATCGAATATATCTCCAAGAAGATCGAGGAGAACTTTGTATTGAGACCCAAAGAGAGAGAAGAAGCCATCTAGCTAATAAGTATGGACCCGAAGGTCTGCGGTAAACTACTCTCACATCATCGGAGAGGCTATGGTGTTGATGTAGAAGCCCTTCGTGATCGATTCCCCCTCCGGCGGAGCGCCGGAAAAGGCCCCAAGATGGGATCTCACGGGTACATAAGGTTGCGGCGGTGGAAATAGGGTTTCGTGGTGCTCTCGGATCTTTCCGGGGTATATGAGTATATATATATGCGAAAGAAGTCGGTCAGGGGAGCCACGAGGGGCCCACAAGGGTGGGAGGCGCGCCCTTCTACCTCATGGCCTCCTCGTTCCTTTCTTGGCGTCCACTCCAAATCTCCTGGATTGCGTTTGTTCCAAAAACAACTCTCCCGAAGGTTTCATTCTGTTTGGACTCCGTTTGATATTTCTTTTCTGCGAAACACCGAAATAGGCAAAAAAACAGTAATTTGCACTAGGCCTTTGGTTAGTAGGTTAGTCCCAAAATAATATAAAAGTGTATAATAAAGCCCATTAAACATCCAAAACAGATAATATAATAGCATGGAACAATCAAAAATTATAGATACGTTGGAGACATATCAAGCAACCCCAAGCTTAATTCCTGCTCGTCCTTGAGTAGGTAAATGATAAAAAACAGAATTTTTGATGTGGAATGCTACCTAGCATAATTTTCAATGTAATTTTCTTTATTGTGGCCTGAACATTCAGATCAAAAAGATTCAAGACAAAAGTTTAATAATGACATAAAAACAATAATACTTCAAGCATACTAACAAAGCAATCATGTCTTCTCAAAATAACATGGCCAAAGAAAGTTATCCCTACAAATCATATAGTCTGGCTATGCTCTATCTTCACCACACAAAATATTTAAATCATGCACAACCCCGATGACAAGCCAAGCAATTGTTTCCTACTTTTGATGTTCTCAAACTTTTTCAGCTTTCACGCAATACATGAGCGTGAGCCATGGACATAGCACTATATGTGGAATAGAAAGGTGGTTGTGGAGAAGACAAAAAGGAGAAGATAGTCTCACATCAACTAGGCGTATCAACGGGCTATGATGATGCCCATCAATAGATATCAATGTGAATGAGTAGGGATTGCCATGCAACGGATGCACTAGAGCTATAAGTGTATGAAAGCTCAACAAAAGAAACTAAGTGGCTGTGCATCCAACTCGCTTGCTCACAAAGAGCTAGGGCATTTTGAGGAAGCCCATCGTTGGAATATACAAGCCAAGTTCTATAATGTAAAATTCCCACTAGTATATGAAAGTGAAAACATAGGAGACTCTCTATCATGAAGATCATGGTGCTACTTTGAAGCACAAGTGTGGTCAAAGGATAGTAACATTGTCCCTTCTCTCTTTTTCTCTCATTTTTATTATTTGGGCCTTTCCTCCTTTTTTATGGCCTATTTTTTATCTTTTTTTTTCGTCCGGAGTCTCATCCCGACTTGTGGGGGAATCATAGTCTCAATCATCCTTTCCTCACTTGGGACAATGCTATAATAATGATGATCATCACACTTTTATTTACTTACAACTCAAAAATTACAACTCAATACTTAGAACAAAATATGACTCTATGTGAATGCCTCCGACGGTGTACCGGGATATGCAATGAATCAAGAGTGACATGTATGAAAGAATTATAAGGGTGGCTTTGCCACAAAAACGATGTCAACTACATGATCATGCATAGCAATATGACAATGATGAAATGTGTCATAACAAACGGAATGGTGGTAAGTTGCATGGCAATATATCTCGGAATGGCTATGGAAATGCCATAATAGTAGGTATGGTGGCTATTTTGAGGAAGGTATATGGTGGGTGTATGATACCGGGGAAAGGTGCGCGGTATTAGAGAGGCTAGCAATGGTGGAAGGGTGAGAGTGTGTATAATCCATGGACTCAACATTAGTCATACATAACTCACATACTTATTGCAAAAGTCTATTAGTTATCGAAACAAAGTACTATGTGCATGCTCCTAGGGGGATAGATTGGTAGGAAAAGACCATCGCTCGTCCCCGACCGCCACTCATAAGGAAGACAATAAATAAATAAATCATGCTCCGACTTCATCACATAATGGTTCACCATACGTGCATGCTACGGGAATCACAAACTTTAGAACAAGTATTTCTCAAATTCACAACTACTCAACTTGCATGACTCTAATATCACCATCTTCATAGCTCAAAACAATTATGAAGTATCAAACTTCTCATTGTATTCAATGCACTTTTTATGAAAGCTTTTATTATACCAATCTTGGATGCCTATTATATTAGGACTAATTTTATAGACAAAGCAAATTACCATGCTGTTCTAAAGGACTCTCAAAATAATATAAGTTAAGCATGAGAGATCAATAATTTCAATAGAATAAAACCACCACCGTGCTCTAAAAAGATATAAGTGAAGCACTAGAGCAAAATTATCTAGCTCAAAAGATATAAGTGAAGCACATAGAGTATTCTAAGAAACTCCAATTCATGTGTGTCTCTCCCAAAAGGTGTGTACAGCAAGGATGATTGTGGTAAACTAAAAAGCAAAGACTCAAATCATACATGATGCTCCAAGCAAAACACATTTCATGTGGTGAATAAAAATATAGCCTCAAGTAAAGTTACCGATGGACGAAGACGAAAGAGGGGATGCCATCCGGGGCATCCCCAAGCTTAGGATTTTGTTTGTCCTTGAAATTTACCTTGGGGTGCCTTGGGCATCCCCAATATTAGGCTCTTGCCACTCCTTATTCCATAATCCATCAAATCTTTACCCAAAACTTGAAAACTTCACAACATAAAACTCAACAGAAAATCTCTTGAGCTCTGTTAGCGAAAGAAAACAAACCACCACTTCAAGGTACTGTAATGAACTCATTCTTTATTTATATTGGTGTTAAATCTACTGTATTCCAACTTCTCTATGGTTCATACCCCCCTGATACTAGCCATAGATTCATCAAAATAAGCAAACAACACACGAAAAATAGAATCATCAAAAAGCAAGCGATCAGTAGTAATCTGTATCAAACGTATACTTCTGGAACTCCAAAAATTATGAAATAAATAGGTCGACATGAGGAATTTATCTATTAATCATCTGCAAAAAATGGCAGCTAATCTCGTGAGCGCTAAAGTTTCTATTTTTTACCGCAAGATCATAAAAACTTCACCCAAGTCTTCCCGAAGGTTCTACTTGGCACAAACACTAATTAAAACATAAAACCACATCTTAAAAGAAGCTAGATGAATTATTTATTAGTAAACAGAACCAAAAAGGGAGAAACAAAAATAAAATTGGGTTGCTGACGGTGTCCTGGACTAGGGGGTACTCACCACGTCGTCTCCCGATCAGTTGGATTGGGCCGAGGACCCCCATGGCCGTATACTCATGGGCCAGTCCGGACAGCTGCCGCATACAAGGAAGATTCCACAAGACTTGGCGATCAAGACAAGGACTCCTCCCCCACCGGCGTATTCGGCTAGGACTCTTGTTATCCTAGGCCTCTGGTGCATTATATAAACCAGGGTCAAGCTAGTCGATACACACAACAACAATCATACCATAGGCTAGCTTCTAGGTTTTAACCTCTACGATCTCGTGGTAGATCAACTCTTGTAATACTCATATCATCAAGATCAATCAAGCAGGAAGTAGGGTATTACCTCCATAGAGAGAGCCCGAACCTGGGTAAACATCATGTCCCCTATCTCCTGTTACCATCATCCTTAGACGCACAGTTCGGGACCCCCTACCCGAGATCCGCCGGTTTTGACACCGACATTGGTGCTTTCATTGAGAGTTCCGCTGTGTGTTCGACAAAAGGTCGATGGCTCACCTGCAGATCAACTGCGACTTCGGCATCTTCGTCACCAGCTCGACTGGTCACCTTGGTTCGACCAAGGACTGTGCCCTACCTCCGATCGTCATGTTTGGATGAGGGCCTTCATCAACATCAACTCCGATCTCTATCAAGATCATGGAGGAATCATCCAGGGAGCCCGGGGGCTCAACGTCAACATTGCCCTCGGGCGACCATGCTGTTTTTCAGGACATGAACTTGTGTCCGCCGCCGCCGCCTCCTCAAGTGTCGTTTTAACGACTGCTTCAGTGGAATTGTGCGGAATTGAGTCTACAACAACCCTGGAAAATTTCATCGAGTTCCGATGGAGGAATCTCTAGCAATCCGCGATATACCGGAGCCCTGTTAAATCTGGACGAGAATCTGGATGAGTTTAGGGTGTGGTGTCCTGCTTCTAGCTCGGACGTCCTTTGGAAGATCCAACCGTTGATCACTGCGGAATTCCTATATCTACCACCCCTCAAAATTTCAGCTCGATCCGACCGTCCAAACTCTGGGAACCTTCCGATTAGTGCATCACTTTTCGGATCTGTTTTCTGCGCGAAAACGAATCCGACCCGAGTTCGTCTTATTTCTGAATGGGATTTCGGACATCCTTTTTGAAGGAAGTTTTGTATGGGGTATTGCGTTTTGTTCCTGAACACATCCCACTAACTTTAAAATCCTTTGAACATGATCTTCAACATCATGCTGGTGTCAGACCAGTCCGGCAATATTGCTCCACGGCTGCCGACCTGCGCTAGACACGTCGTCACTTTTATGAGCCGAGCTCAACTTCTTCGGATCATCATCTCGGCAAGCCAAACAAGAGTTCGGCAACGCAAAGGATAAATCATCACCATCATCGCCGCCCCACGGATTACACGGAGCGGGCACACCGGCATCGCCGCACGGTCACTTCATCAAGCCGGCATGGACCACGTCACGACCTGCATGGGCAGGGCCGCACTGTTGCTCCTTCAAGCCGGTGTCCATCACGCCGACCTACTTCGACTCATCGGCTGACATCGAGGCCTCGACATCTTGGCTGGACCGGGGGATTCATCATCTCTTCATCAACCTACTCCAATGACTTTGGCGTCACCAGCCGGCCAGCTTCGTCACGATTAACTAGAGCGAGGGCTTTGCCTCGGCAAGCCAACCTTTGCTAGCACTGCCATGCCGTCGCTTTATCGCCCATCAGGCAATGGGTGTGCGGATCGAGTCCCAATTTTGGGAATCACCTTCCTTCGGATTGCTACAACAAATAAACAGGTGCTATTAATCCTTGTATTTTTACTTGTTTGGGTTCATTATTCCCAACGAATTATTACTTTGGTTTTTCCATCATATGTACACAGGTCTATCAAATGGTGGCCGCATTATTGACGGTCGCATGGTGGTTCGGTCAGTTTCCGTACATAGTCCGGCGAACGCCGCATCCGGAACTCGGACCGACCTGTGAATTCAGGCTTTGCCACGCCTTTCTTGCATCACGCGGCGCCTGCATCGACATTGACTTCGGCGCCAGGCCATATTTCTTTTATTACTCACTTTGCATAAATTATTTATTATGCAACATTTTTTTATTATTACTATTATCCCCGGTCTACACTATTTTTTGTGCACAGGAAAATGATCCAGCCGGACTATATCCTTTGGCGTCACCTCGGCTGGACGGGGGGCTTCATCAACACTTCATTACCCCATGCCGGGGACTTCGGCATCACTCTGCCGGCCTGCATCGACCGTGCTATGTCATCACTTCCGAGTGCCGAGCTCTTTGCTCCGCCACCTTGGGACCGGCTTGGGGAATGGAACCTTGTCCCGCATCATGCTCGGACCGCGTCATCAATACCGAACACATTAACCAGCTAAGTTTCCTTCATGCTCAAAGTTTTAAATTTTTAATTTATGTTCGGTTCGACCAAGCATTATACTTTTTTTTGGAAAAAAGTTGCTTGTAAAAAATTTCCTTGTCCAAACTTTGTTTGTGACGCGCAAATTCAAATACCCCGTTTACTTGGGGGCTCCCTTGCTGGAGCTTTTCCTCTTGCATATGATTATACTTATGCGACTTCGTTCCTTGTTAGTGTATTCACGCCACAATATGCACCATATTGACCTAAGTGATTTGCAAGCTGGGTTGCCTTGCTCTGTGTTTACCCTCGCTCCCGATTGTTCGGCTAGGGAGTAAAGGGGGCACCTCTGCGATTGTCACGATCGGGTCACGTGAGCCGGACCTCCGACTGGGTGAAGCCGAAAGCTAGCGCTCTTACTGTTTTCAATTATGGTCGGCACACAATGGAACTCATGAGTACAAAAAATGTATTGCACAAGTCTCATATTAACAATGAGCACCAAAGAAAGGTATCGGTGGAGGTACTATTTTCTTCGAAGATGCTTCTTACACTTTATCAGTAATATAGCATAAGTTCCTGGAGCGCTTTATGCATTATAGCCTTATGACCTGATTGCCTGGTTATCGGAAACACCGTCGATATTCTCGACAGGTGGAGTACATAACACTTTTCGGTCCTTGACCGAAGAGGGAGAAGCCGACGGTCGGTTAAGACGCGTCTAATGCTCAGGTGAACATAGATATGATATAAGTACTTCGGTACATACAATCATTCTTTTACCCAAGTCACTCGCGGGCTCTTAAATTTATGTGAGCTTTTTTACAATCATTCTTTTACCCAAGTCACTTCGGTACATACAATCATTCTTTTACCCAAGTCATTCTTTTACCGAAGTCTTTTTTCTATCACTCCTCTTTTCGACGTGAATGTGCGGTCAATAGCAGGGGCGCCTAATTTCTCTCTCAAAGCCGCTAAAGTTTGCTAAACTGGCCTAACGAGAAGTACTCCGCCTTCGAGATAGGAGGTTGAAGCCATAGGCTGACCCGCTTGAAGTCTCGAGATAGGATGTGTCATGTTAAAGCACGCATGAAACACCTTTTTTCTAAGACCAATTTTGATTTGGCACGAACACTTGATCTAGTTCGGACATTAAACTTTGAATAAGTTTTTGGCTTTTCGAGCCTATGGCACTTTTAAACTATTTGTGTGTTTCCAGCATTAGTCTCGCAGTGCAACGCCGGACACCTTTAGGGATTCGGCAAAAACATTCTCGGATACTGCTATATATGCATCGGTTTCAAATTGTGTCTTCGTTCAATAGTTGGGTTGCCCGGCTCCTGTGCTTGCCTCCTACGTTCCGCTTTGTTCGGATAAGTGTGCCAAGGGAGAACCACTGCGATTATGCTTCCAGCTCGCATGGTCAAGCACCTCAGTGGAGAAAGCCGAAAACTGACTGTCACAATAGGCGTAAACTGGTCAGCGATCCGATGACTATGTTAAATGACGGGCCATTCATAACATTGGCCAAAGTGTTTACGGCTTGACCTCGGCTGTCGCCGAACACTAACCGGGGGCTCATAGCTAGCTTCCCCAGTATAAAGCTCCAATGACTAAGAGAAAGTTTTAAAGCCCGCATATCTGATTGCCTCGTTTCTGCTAACACAACCGCCTTCGGGCACCGAGACATCGGCTAAGGGTTGTTTTGTTAGTACGGAAACACCCTGCATAGTATCTACCAAGGGGTAGAAGCCGACGATGGGCCACTTTCAACTGATAAACGGTCACAATGGAGTCAAAATAATGATGTAAAGTACTTGGATACATAGAATCATTACACATAATATGTGATTTTACTCTGGATATCGATCCTTAACTCGGCCACCCGTGCCCACATTAAGGCTCGGGGGCTACTGGGCTTCGTGCTCATTATTTACAAATATTAAAGGGGCACATCGATTCCCTGATCTGGTGTTGCCACCCGACCACTGTCTCGGGGGCTACTGCATTGCCTATTCAATGCAGAAAATTCAAAGGGCTCAGTGTTCGGTGTGATCGAACTATGGGAAGCGCGTCTTCGGGCAGCAATAAGTACCATCTGGACCTATCTGGCATCAAGCTATATATCACGGCGACTTCTCATGACCCTCTCTCAGGGGCCCGTTCACCGATCACTATTATCTCTAATATATTACACTGCGTTTTTATTCCTATGTATGCTACCGAGCTAGGAATTGATCCTCAGGCCGATTTCGGGCATCGACCTAAGTCTCAGGGGCTACTGGGAACAACGGTTTTATGCTTGCCTTGAGTGCATCTCGGGTTTTAGACCGATACACACCTTGAGGGCTCTTGGATATACATCGGCACGAATAAACTGCACCAGTTAAAATATTCACAAAAAATCAGCCCATGATCGGGTGGTGCACCACCTTGGAAGCAGTCCGGCATACAGCTCGGGCGCTAGCGGCTAGCTCCATAGAGGGCATTTCCGGAATTAAGCTCGGCTAAACTCCTTCCACTTTTTTGAACCAAGGTGAACTATGACACCTCGGATGTAGTCCGGCGTTGGAGCGCGGATACAGTCTGGCGTTGGTGCTCGGCTGCTAAAGATACCTCGAATGCAGTCCGGCTTTGGAGCTCGAACGCAAGAGGACACTGCCTCCCGGGAACTACTTCAAACCCGAGGCGTGGCATAAAAATAACAAGGCATTGATAAAGGCCGGAAACTTAAAGGGGCTCCTCGGATACCCAACGTGTAAACTCTTCGGATGCACTTCGGCGATCCTCAAGATCGAAGATGAGAAGATTTGTTGAACCAGTTTTCAAGACCGACGACCGAAGATGAAGAACAGTTCGGAAGAATCGAGGAGCGTCCCTAACTTGAATACCGGGTCAGGGGGCTACTGACGGTGTCCTGGACTAGGT
Source organism: Aegilops longissima (assembly GCA_021605205.1). NCBI lineage: Eukaryota > Viridiplantae > Streptophyta > Magnoliopsida > Poales > Poaceae > Aegilops > Aegilops longissima. Next base: position 372,975,731 of record CM038676.1, read on the forward strand.
GGTGTCGGTGTCAAAACCGGCGGATCTCGGGTAGGGGGTCCCGATCTGTGCGTCAAGGCTGATGGTAACAGGAAGCAAGGGACACAGATGTTTACCCAGGTTCGAGCCCTCTCGATGGAGGTAAAACCCTACTTCCTGCTTGATTAATATTGATGATATGGGTAGTACAAGAGTGGATCTACCACGAGATCGTAGACGCTACACTACAAAAAAATACACTTCCGTGATGATACATGTTTGTCACAGTAGGTCGCATTTTTTGTCATGCATGTACATCCATGACAAATTTATGACAGAATCAAGATAGTCATACCGTCTTTGTCGTGAAGTGTTCCATGACATTACCAAAATTATCATCACGGAAGTGTCCACTTCCATGACGATAAATCGCGCGTCACAGAAGTGCTTTCGTGAAGGGTGACCGACACGTGGCATCCACCGTAACGGAACTCCGTTAAGCTATCGTGTCGGGTTTTGGATCCGATAACCCGTTAACAGCCCCGACCAATGGTGATTTTCCACATGTAAAATCATCATTGGCTGGAGGAAACACGTGTCGACTCATCGTTGGGACAGATGACATCCACTCATTGGACAGAAGGCACCTATGATACGTTGACACGTGGCAGGCCCAACAGAGGCCCATTCCTGTGAAAAGGCCGGCCCTTTTGACTTGGTCAAAAGGTGGCGGGTCGGCCCATAGAAAGCCTGTTAACGGCTTGTTCGCATATAGCCCATTTACGGCCCGCTAACCCAAGGCCCGTTACGCCCTATCCGAATTAGGCCCAGTAGCGTCATCTGGGCCATGCAATATGATTCCAGCCCGTTTTCACTTCTGGCCCGTGTATGGCCCATGACGTCTTTCGGCCCATATGAGGCCCTATGTAACTCTTGGCCTATTAACGGCCCGTGGTGAAACTGGCCCGTAATGAATAGTGTATCACTTTACACCCATTAACGGCCCGTGGTGAAACTGGCCCGTAATGAACAGTATATCACTTTATACCCATTAAGGGCCCGTTATTCAGTTGGGCGTTTCCGGCAAATGTTATCTTCGGCCTTCTCGAGCCCATTTATTCTTGGGCTCATTTGAGCATTCGTTTAATTCGCCCCGTTCTTGTCATTTTACGCTTGTGGGCCAAATTCAGCCCGTGGTTACATCGGCCCGTTTGTGGTCCGTTAATCGTTGGGCGCTTTCATAGCGTCATCAAATCTGACCAATTAACGATGGCCCATTATGGTCATCTGGCCCATATAAGGCCCATTGATGATCTGACCCGTGGAAGCCCCATTGTTTCTACGACCCGTAGAAGGCCCATTGTTTTTACGGCCCATAGAAGGCCCATTGTTTCTCGACCCGTAGAAGGGCTCTGTTTCTGACCCGTAGAAGGCCCACTATTTCTGACCCGTAGGGAGGCCCAAAGTCACTATAGTAAATATTAGCCCATGGTTATTGTGGCCTAGTTTTAAAAAGAACTGCACGACTACAAGCAAACAAATAAACAAGACAACAAGGAAATAAATAAGCAAGCAACTTATGCTAGGCTATCATGCTGTTACATATAGTACATCCACTGGGCATCAAAGTTAGCCACCGGTGCAAATATAGGGAACAAAGCAGCATATCATATACCTTTGGTTGTCAAAGTTGGCGACCAGTATAAATAAACACCGACAAAACAAATCCAGAACTGAAACCACTTCACAAGATCTCAAGAAACAATATCACAGGTACCCATAATCTTTGGCAAGATGCTTAGCAAGCTTATTAACTTTCTCTTGTTTGGCGCTTAAATCCTCCGGCACTTGTCATTGCGCCGAAAAATATGCATCCGAATTCGCAAGGACTTCTTGATCCTTGACTTCTGTCGCAAAGACATCGATCGATGTCTTTCAACTTGAAGTTGAGACTCAAGAAGACGAACTGATTCAGGCAGCGAGTTCAAGAGCTTGTGCCGGCGATAGTGGCGATAACTCGAACACTACATCAAGACATGACTTTTGGGTTCCCTCAATGTCGTCAAGATAGTTTTTATCAGCTTTCTTGGAGACCAACAGGGATGTCTCACTATCTTGAACCTTATCTGCATTACTTCCTTTACCATTAGATAACGCGGTACTGTTCTCCAATATTTTGTCCGCATTCTAAAAGAGAAACAAGCAGACACATCACATGTTTACCATGTTGGATATGAAACTCATTTTTGTAAATGAGTTCAGTAGTAAAGTGGACAGGATAACAGCATGAAACAAAGATATATCAATGTACCATGGTCACTTTTTGGTCTATATCATTCTAGTTTTTGTTGCCAAATCAAGATAGAGACACAGTTCAAATAAAATTTGTTCAAGACAAAGCAAAATAGACAGAATATAAGTGTGGGTAACTATAGAGCAATAACAACACTTGTAATGTGCATGACATTAGAACATAACTGTTTATTCAATTGAAACTGAAATCAACATAGAGCAGGTTACAACAGCAAACCAGTTAAAGAAACAGGTTTAAAACATACCTGTTGCACCATTGGAGTTTCAATTCCATCCTTCAAATTTGAAAATAGTTGGTATGAGTAAATACAGTAATGCAAGAGCAAAGGAGTATGAACCATAGCTACAGAACCTGACCTGAGAACAAATCTTCTTCTCCTTTAAGCATTGAGTTGCGATTCGGAGTGGTGGTCCTCGTGCTTTGGGCACTGCAGTTCCCTTACTAACAGCTCGTGTTTGGGTGCTCTATGGTGGAGACGGTGCTGTGTCAACTGGAACTCGGTTACTATCTGTCGGGGTTGGGGTTAGAAGGGGTGTAGCTGGTTCTCTGTCCAACTGGGTAGGGGTACAATCTGCGAGAGTCTGGGTTATGTGTGGTGGATCTGGTCCTTGGGCAAGTACAACCGTGGTTCTATCTGCATCAACTGGTAGCACTATCTTTTCTGAAGACTGTGTTGTTACTCCCTTAGATACTGCCATCACGCTCTCCAATTCAAATGGCTGATAAACAAGAAAAGTAATTGAAAGTATAGACATTGTATGACAGACAGGTGCAATGGATAGTGGGGAATAAAAGAGGGCATGAAATAATTCATATTTATGTTGTCTAACCAAACAGGATAGCATGACACAATTTCACTTATATGATGGCTAACTAAACATGATAGCATGACACAATTTCACATTATGATGGCTAACTAAAAAAGATGGAAAGACATAGCTCAAAATATGAGACTATGTAAACAGGATGAAATGACATAACTATATAATGTGTTTCTTAAATAGGTTGGCATGCCATAATTCACATACATTCATGGATAGAATGCCATAATTCTAAATATGATGAATGTAAACACTAAACAGGATGAGATGAAATAACTATATGATGTCTTTATTAAATGGGTTGCCATGCCATAATTCAGATAGATGATGTGTATGTACTATGTAAACATGATGGCATGATATAATTCAAATATATGATTTATATAGTAAGGCAAGAAGGCAGATGGCAATCTATATATGATGTAAAAACTAAGCAATGCAAGACAACATGCATGACATGGGTAATATAACCCTGCCAAGCTTGAGCATAGACCTCGGGGGAAAATAGGACTGGTCATCAGTCTCTGAATCCTCCTCTGAGGAGCTCTCTGTAGCCACCAAGATGTCTGCTTGAGAGTAGCATTGTCTGCTCTGAATACCTTGTTTTCACTCGAGATACTTCCATCACCGCTTCAAATGGCTGATGCACAGGAAGAGTAGTTGAATATACAAGCGTTGTCGACAAATGGAACACGTAATACAAAAAATTATAGCATGATATAATTCACATACATGATGATTGGCTAAACAGCATGGCATTGCATAATTCACATATATAATGCCTTTGCAACAAGATAGCATTGTATAATTCACATATATAATGTCTTGTAACAAGATGACAATGCATAATTCACATATATGGTAATTAGACACTGAGCAGTGGCATTCACACAAAGCATGTCTAAACTAATCAAATGGCATAGCAATGCGAGACACCATACATACGATATGAGCAACATAACCCTGCCAAGTTAGAGCATACACCTCGGGGAATAGGACTGGTCATCTGTCTCTCAATCCTCCTCGAGGAGCTATCCGTAACCAGCGAGATATGCGCTTCGTCAGATAGCATAGTCTGCTCAGAAGACCTTGTTTTCACTCCAGAATTTGCCATCACCGTGTCAAATGGCTGATGCACATGAAGAGCAGTTGAATATACTAACATTGTTGACAAAATGTAATATGTAACGAAAAAAAGGATGGTCTGATATAATTTACATATAAGATGACTTGCTAAGCAGGATGGCATTGCAAAATTCACATATATGATGCCTGGCTAAACAAGGTGGCGTTGCATAATTCACATGAACGATGAATAAACTAAACAGATGGCATTCGCACAAAGGATGTCTAAACTAAGTAGATGACATATTTGATGTATAAAGTAAGCAGTGCAAGACACCATATGCATGATATAACCAACATCAGCATGCCAAGTTAGAGAGAAGACCTCAGGGGGTAAATAGGAGTTATTTTCTCCTTCTGAATCCCCCTTAGATAAGATATCTTCCTCTTGATTACAATCCGAAATGCGTGGAGGGGTGCTGCCTTTACGCCTACCATGGAGCGACGTCTGCATGAAATTATATTGCCACACAAGGCTCGTCTCTTTTGCTCTACATGTTCAGTTCCATTGTTTACAATAACTATCATGCATAGTGAGGGAGTTCCGGACTAGGGGGTGTCCGGATAGCCGAACTATCATCATCGGCCGGACTCCAAGACTATGAAGATAGAAGATTGAAGACTTCGTCCCGTGTCCGGATGGGACTTTTCTTGGCGTGGAAGGCAAGCTTAGCGATACGGATATGTAGATCTCCTACCTTTGTAACCGACTCTGTGTAACCCTAGCCCTCTCCGGTGTCTATATAAACCGGATGGCTTTAGTCCATAGGACGAACAACAATCATACCATAGGCTAGCTTCTAGGGTTTAGCCTCTTTGATCTCGTGGTAGATCCACTCTTGTAACACACATCATCAATATTAATCAAGCGGGGCGTGGGTTTTACCTCCATCAAGAGGGCCCGAACACAGGTAAAACATCGTGTCCCTTGTCTCCTATTACCATCCGCCTAGGCGCACAGTTCGGGACCCCCTACCGAGATCCGCGGTTTGACACCGACATTGGTGCTTTCATTGAGAGTTCCTCGTATGTCGTCACCGATAGGCCCGATGGCTTCTTTGATCATCAACAACGGCGCGGTCCAGGTGAGACTTTTCTCCCGGACAGATCTTCGTGTTCGGCGGCTTTACTTTGCGGGCCAATTAAGCAGCCATCTGGAGCGATCGAAAGCTTCGCCCTGGCCGTTAGGTCAGATTTGGAAGTCTAAACTATCGGCCGATATCCGCGGAGACTTGATCTTGACGGATTCGAGCCGCAATAACAGCGCCGCTTGTCTCGATGGGCATGATCTAGCTCTGCAGCGAGCGGTGCCACGGAGGCCACACAGAATCCGCTCGACCCTTAATCCGGGCGGATTCCCGATCGAGGGCAGTGGTTGGACACCGCCTCGGGGCTTTAATCTCTCGGCGATCGGGCGAACTCTATCCCTGTCGCTGCGAAGACCTCGACTCCGGTGCGGACTCCTCTCCGGACTCCGAACCCTCCGCGCCCTTGCCAATCGAATCCGATTGGGCGCCCGTTATGGAGTTCACGGCGCGGACATCTTTTAGCACTCACCCTTTGGCGACATCCTGAATTCAGTAAAGTACCTCTCGTTATTAGGAGAGCCCTGGCCGGACTGCGGTCAGGACGGTTGAGATGCGGACGACGAAGAAATTCAAAGCCCACCCACCACCCACTTTGTAGCATTGCCGATGATCTAACCGACATGCTGAACTACGACTCCAAAGACATCGGCGGTATGGGCGGCGATGCGGAGGCGACCAAGACCCAGCGCCTACGAGGCGCTGGAAGGCCACCTCGTCATCGACATATACATGGTGGACATCCCAAAAGATGGGAGCGGCGATGGAACAACGGAGGATGACCCTCAAGAAACAGCCCAGCGTCGGCGTCGTGGCGCCGCTCTAAATCCGCCACAGCAAGAATGAAGATTCCGGCACCGGAGATAACAATACACCGGACGGTGCGATGACAATCCACTCCGCAAAGATCCAGCGCAGGAGGATGGAGCGCCAGCCCTCACGAGAGAGGGCGGAAGAAGAGGTGAGGATTATATGCCTCCCTCCGGAGCGAAGCAAGCCTCGGCGACGATGAATTAAATCGTGCGAGGATCCCGTCGAACAAGGCGTTTTAGGCGCGGGCTTATAGCCACGGCGAACAGCCTCAAGAAAAGCAGCAACATCTTAGAGCTGATCGGGATCGCTGGCCGACGGATGGATTTGAAGTCCTCGCGGCGAAGAGCATGAGCTCGACGCCCCTCAAAGCTACCCTAAGCATAAGCTGCTCCCCAATTAGAGGAGGATGCTTACGAACCCGCATCCCGGGGAGACAATACGGTGACCGACCACCCGTGGTCGCGACGAAGAGCCTCTAGGCCCTTCACTATAACCGTACCCGGCATTGCTCAAAAAGCACACGGCCACGAGGGAACGCTCCGGACCTGCGAGATATATTGGAGGACAAGGCAAGACAATCAAGATCGATCTATGGATCGGCGTGGGCGCCGAGTGCGTGGCGACAACCGCGCGCCCGGACACGATAAGTCTGGCGGGCGAACAAAACAGACAAAGCTCTTTTGAGCTCCGTCGTGATATCGCCCGATCTGAGGCGCCGCACACCCACTATGCTTCATAGGCGAAGTAATGGATCATCAAATCCCGAAGGTTTAAACCCGTCAATATTGAATCCTATGATGGCACAACAGACCCAGCGGTTTGGATCGAAGACTATCTCCTTCACATCCACATGGCCCGCGGTGACGATCTTCACGCCATCAAATACCTCCCCTCAAGCTTAAAGGACCAGCCCGGCATTGGCTCAACAGCTTGACAGCGAGAGTCAATTGAGAGCTGGGAGGACACGGAAGCCGCATTCCTCGATAAACTTCCGGGGCACTTATGTGCGACCACGGGCGCTGATTACCTAAGCCACATAATTCAGCAGCCATACGAATCGGCGGACAATTACGGACACGGTTCTTAACCAAGAAAAACCAAATCGTCGATTGTCCGGATCACGGAGGCCCTCGCGGCCTTCAAGCATAACATCATGACGAGTGGCTTGCCGGCACCTAGGACAGGAAAAGCCAAAATCCATGGCAGCCCTCACATCACTCATGACCCGCTTGCGCGGGTGAGGACGATTAGCTATGCGCAGCAACAACCTCGGCAAAAATTCGGCGATCCGGACTTCAAGGACCGAAATGGCAGGCAGCGTCGTAACAAAACAAACGCCACATTAACGGCGACAATATTGAGGATCGGCAATCAATGCGGATTCAGAGCTCTAAACCGGTCGTGAAAAAAGCCATTCAAAAGAACTACTTGGTCCGTCAATTTGGACCAAATACTCGACCGCTTCGTGCGGATACACGGCACCCCGAAAACCAGCTAGCCACACCAGCAGGGACTGTTGGGTATTCAACAGCAGGCAAGTTAATTGCCAAAAACAATGACAAGGGCTGCATAGCGATGGCGAGGCGAGACCCAACCGCCCGAACAATAAAGGACGAAGGTTTCCCCCACAGTGCGGACGGTGAACATGATATCGCAACACACATACCCAAAAGGGAGCGGAAGCGTGCACTCGAGGATGTCTCGCGATGGAGCCAGTTGCCCAGTTCAATCCATGGTCCTCCTGCCCGATCAGTTTTGACCGAAGGACCACCCCACCAGCATCCGCCACGGCGGATTCGCCGCCAGTCTTAGACCCAATCGTCGATGGATTTCACCTAACGAGTCACGATGGGCGGCGGCAGCAACTGAACCTGCTTTACCGGGATCGGTCGCCAAAATGGGCATAGACCCTCAAGGATTAAACCTACCAAAATGACCTTTAAAGGCGTCATACCGGTGTAAAGCCAATCGTGCAGGCTCAATTACTTTGGAAGTGGTCTTGGATCCCGGATAACTTCGAGAGAGTTAATCTTGACATAGTCCCGTTCATGGCGGCTATCATGCCTTGCTCGGACGTGCAGCGTTTGAAAAGTTCAGCGGTGCCGCCTCGCATACCTCAAGCTCAAGATGCGAGCCCTCGAGTCATCACGGTCAGCGGAAACACTGAATGTTCTCTCCGCGGAGGAACATCTGGCTCTCATGGCGAAGTACAATGCAGCCTCTTAAGGCAATTCTCGAGTCCAACCGTTAAGCGGCGGACACAGCTAAGCGCGCCGGGTAACTTACAACAAGACCACACAGCGCGTTCCGAGCACGCGTGGCGATGCGGCTAACCCAGCTCTGCGAAGCGTCAAGCAGGTCGCCAGCGTACACCATTACGCTCTGAAGATACCATGGGCATGGGGAGAGGGCACGACCACGATAAACCCGGTGCGGCTCAACCACACGGGGGCTCTCAAGTGTGTCGTTCCTTTTCTTTTCTTTTTACCTTTTACTTTTTACCCATAGGACTCCGTTTGTCGAGACCTGTCCGTGACCGACCTGCCGAACTCACGATGCAACAGCCGGGAAGGATAAAGGCTACAACGAATATCTGGTGGTCTCCATTACGAGCATTTTAATACACCAATCTGCAGCCTACCCACGGAGGGACATGTTTAACAGTCCCATACCTTGCTTATCGCACTATTTGTATCATTACGCATTAAGTAGCAGCACTTATTGAATAAAACAATGCAGCACCTTTTTGCTTATAATTGCATTTCTTTTTCATACATATGTTCATTCACGGCATGTTGTATCCGTACACTTTAGTGCGGCTAATATACACCGAGGGCTTATGCTTCCCGCATTATGGTGTGATGAGTTCGAACACTTTCACAAGTGCGGCACCCCGAACTTATAGCACTATATGCATCGGCTCCAAATCATGTCTTGGGTCAATAGTTGGGTTTGCGGCTCCCATGTTTTGGTACCTTACGTTCCGTTATATCGGCTAAGGTAGCCTTTGGGAGAACCACTGCGATTCCGCCCGGTTGAGCTGGGTTAACGCCTCGATGGAAAAGCTAAAACTGACCGTCATGATGAGGCGAGGACGGTCCTTGTTTGAGAGGTTTTTGCGAGTCCTTAAAGACTTATGCGCTTAGGCGAGGCGGATCTTGTCCGGCCAAGGCGTGAATAGCGCCCCAAATTGACCTTCGAAGACTAGGGGCTTCGCCAAATTTAAAATTATAAATTCTATGGCTAAGTGAGAGTGTTCAAGCTTATAAGTCCGGTTGCCTTGTTACGCTGTGTTGGCGCCTCCTAGATGGACCCAAAAATGGGAACAAGAGCGCTCAAGTTTATCCGAACACCCGGCACTAGTGGCATGGGGGCTGAAGCCGACGACTTGCCATCTCTCGATTTGATAAACAGCCGCCTGAAGGTAATATTTTAAATTAACAAGCGTTGCTTAGCGCATATGAACTAAGTTTTCAGCGCGCAGGATAACAAAATCGAGTCTACTCAAATATTACATCCTTGGAGCACTCACCGCAATAGTCTGGGCGCCCTTGACACACTCTTATAATACATCTCGGGCGTGCGATGCTCCATGCCCTCTGGTGGCGGGTCCGTCCACGAGCTTACAGGCATCCATCTTGCCCTAGTGCACCTTCTGCGCGGGCAAGGGCCGGCAGGCACCCTCAATACAAGCGGAATGCTTGATGACTTCTACCCAGGCACGTATCCATCGGCCGCCGCACCGGACGAAGTAGCTCCAGGCATGGCCTCCTTGAGGCCACGGCTGAACTATGAGGCCCTTCATGGCCTATTCGGCCGCCTTGTGGGCTCGACCAGCTGCTTCAGCTGGTCGCTAAAGGCACCGGATGTCCGGCCTCGGCATCTTGAGACCGAAGACCTTCTCCATCGAGCTCCCTCCTCGGCCCGGTAGAATCGGCAGCATCGGACCGCGCTGCGAGGAAGATCTGCGACAGCTCTGGAGAGCTCGAATTCGGGTAAGCAGGGTAATGCTCTCACATGCTTACTTTGCACGAAAAATGCCTTACCGCTGTTATTCTCTTCACCGCCTCAATCTCTGGAGGGCCTTGTAAAGCTTGGCCTTAGCAGCTTTGGCACTCTCAAGAGCCGTTGCAAGCTCGAGACTCTCGAGTCTTGAGTCACGCTCAAGCTCTCATGTTTTTCACGAGATCACGGAGCTCTTGCTGTACCTCCGCCACCGCGCCTCCTGCTTCTCTCCCTCGATGTGCTCCGCGGCGCATTGCGTTCGGCCATGACCACCACCTCCCTTGAGTCGCCACCTCGTTAGTGGCCCCTACAATATCCATGTTATCCTTGTCATTTTCTTGCAACCAAATCCTTTTTTGTAATGTACAATTTTCATAAGGTATTACTCACCTTCTTTTCCTCGAGCTGCTTCTCGGCATGGCGACTTCGTTCTCGGACGCTTCGAGGTTTTCCTTCAAAGTATTGACCTCCTTGATCGGTCTTGGCGGAGGTCAACAACACAACCTGCAATCCCATATTGACATATTTTTATGACTCCTGCGTTTATCTTTCTAAAGATCCTCGAGTCAGGCTTTTCTTTCCGAACACGAACCGAGCATCGAGGCTCTGTCTATCTATCGGTACCATTTTACATATATTGAAATTCTTACCTCAAAGCCTGTTAGAAGGCTACTGCGAGCTTCAGTCAGCCCGCTCTTGGCGGTGAACCTTCGAATCACCGCACTCATTACGGTGCGGTGTTCCTCTTTGATGGGCGCCATTGGCGCCTCCGGCAAATATCCGGCACCTCCGGTTGGGCGGAGGCAGCGGCGTCATGATCTTGCCCTTCTTACAAAGGGGTGCGCCCGCGGACTCGGAGCCACTATGGCCTCCGGGCCTAGTCCGGTGCCGCAGTCCGGGAGGTGTCTGTGACACCTCGGGGCCTCCTCCTCTGGTGGGTCCTTTTGGGATCCCACCTCGGCGTCGTCCGTGGCACGGGGTGGAGGCGGTCGGAAGGAATCCATATCCGGCGCACCCAAGGACCCTTCGGCAAGCAGGAAGAGCATCCTTGGGCGGACTGCGGGGTTGTATGCGGCATTAGAAAGACATTATGTGGCGAAAAGAAAAAACCTTGAAGTTATTCGGAAGTCCGGATACTTACGATCTCGCCAGGGGCTTGGCCCTTGTAGGCCGATCCTCCTCGTCGTCGTTGACATTGGTGGAAGAAGTCCGGAGGATGGGTTCTTCCCTTCTTGGACCCTCCGGCCTCCCCAGTTTGGGCGGCCTTCCTTTTCCTCTCCTCCCGGCTGGGGAAAGCTTCTTCTTCTTCTTCCTCCTCGTCTTGGGAGAAGATTCTGCTTGAAATCCGGCGGCACTGGCGTCGGGAGCTCCTTGAGTTCCGTGGCCTCCTTCTTGGCCTTCTTCTACGGCACCACATGGGGTGCGGAGCCAGCAACCCGTCAATCGGGCGTCCACTGGAGTCTTCGGCAAAGGCCGGACGGTTAATCTGTCCGGATGTCTTCAACCAGATCTGTCGAAGAATAGGGAGTTTTAGATCCCGTAGAGTCAATCTATGAAAAAGAGTCTTGTGAAGGGTAAAATAACACCTCACCGGCTTGGCGCGCGAGCTGTATCCGCGATCTTTGTTAGCGGATGCGGGGTCTTGGCGCCCTGAACAACACCTTCGGGCATCTTCGTGCGTAGTATCGAAGAGCGGCTCAGAATTGATCTTGTGCGGATCGAACTCCACAAATTGAAGGCCCGTTGTTGGCATGGGAGAATCCGGCGGATGAGCATCACACTGGATTACGTCGACAAGCTGAGATTCTTGTACACCAGGTTTGGACGCATGTTTGGAGTCCGGATAGCTCGTCCGAATTCCCCCACTTCAGGCCCTTCTCTTTCCATGATGAGAGCCGTGTGGGAAGCGGATCTGAAATCGGGGCGCTGCCCAATCAGAGTCCGCAGCGGCTCGGTGATGTAGAACCACCCGATTGCCACCCTTGATGGTTTCCACGAAGTGCCCTCCGACCACGTAGCGTGGGACATCCTGCCCACCATGGCGCCTCCGCTTTTCTGCTTGGCTGCCTTTCACAACCTTGACTTGACCTTTGAAGGTCTTGAGCCTAAGCGAAGTGGGGCTGGATGCGAGAGGAAAGCCTCGCACCTGACGATAAGCGCCAAGATGTTGAGGATGAAATTCGGGGCGGATCATGGAAATCTAGGCCGTAGTAGAACATGAGCCCGGACAAAGGGATGAAGCGGGAAGCCCGATCCAGCGGAGGAAATGGGGAAGAAATACTACCCTCTCATGGGGCACAGGGGTTGGGGCGAGCTCTCCCTCGTCGGGGAGCCGATCTGCGGTGTTCTTGGACAAATATCCGGCGTCGCGCAGCTTCTGGATCTGCCCCTCCGTGACGGAGGAGGCCATCCTGCCTCCCGCTCCGGATATAGTTGGAGAAGGTTGAGGTGAGAAGTGCAGACTTAGGCGCTGGGCTCGAGTTAGCGGAGATGGATAAGCCAAGGAGGAAGAAGGCGCGGTAAAGGGTTGGATCTTTATCCCTTATATGGGCGGACAAAAACATGTGTCCCCTTGGCCTGGTAAAACTCGCTTATCCCCCAAGCGTCACAATCAATGGCGCGGTTGGGTTACCCGTCCGTATTGATGGGAATCCCGAATAAGGGAACACGATCTACTGCTTGACAAGGCGTGCCAAGGAAACGCTTAGCTAAGCAGCTAGGTGGAACAATAAAAACAATTTGAGTAAAGGCTTGGTAGTGGTGCGACGTCCGCCCGCGAATACATCGTGATTGATCTTGTGTAATATTATTCTCTCTCACGGTGATGCGTGGAATTTATTTTTGCGAGCGGACACTATCACGGGTGTTCACAACCTTCTATAAATTATTGGAGGAAGAACCCGCCTTGCAATGTCGAAGACAATATGCGCGCGGACTACGTCGTCATTGAAGCCTGGTTCGAGGAGCTCTTGAGGAGTTCGGACTAGGGGTGTCCGGATAGCGAACTATCATCATCGGCGGACTCCAAGACTATGAAGATAGAAGATTGAAGACTTCGTCCCGTGTTGGATGGGACTTTCCTTGGCGTGGAAGGCAAGCTTGGCGATCTGGATCGTAGATCTCCTACCTTTGTAACCGACTACTGTGTAACCCTAGCCCTCTCCGGTGTCTATATAAACGGATGGATTTAGTCCATAGGGCGAACAACAATCATACCATAGGCTAGCTTCTAGGGTTTAGCCTCTTTGATCTCGTGGTAGATCCACTCTTGTAACACACATCATCAATATTAATCAAGCGGGCGTGAGTTTTACCTCCATCAAGAGGGCCCGAACACAGGTAAAACATCGTGTCCCTTGTCTCTGTTACCATCCGCCTAGGCCTTGCAGTTCGGGACCCCCTACCGAGATCCGCGGTTTGACACCGACACATAGGAATAAAACATAGTGAGATTATGTAAGGGGTGCATGCAGAAATCGAGTGATGGTAGCAACTTGTGGATAGACCCAAAACCAATAATAGCAAGCAGATAATGGCTTGAGTTAATAAATATAGATAATGGCTTCTTTCTTTGTTTGTTTCCCACCCAACATGAAACTCATAGTAGATCACGAAGATTAACGGATAGTAGATAGATACTATTGATAGCGGCCCGATATGTACCCCACAACCATTTAAAACTCAAGTTTGACCATTAGTTTGGGTGACTCGAGTCTAATCGGTGAAACGGGGCGATAAAGTAGCATGTAATATTAAGCGATGCATAGCGTGGCGGAACCACGAAAGAGTGCGACCTCTCTTGCGGACCCGTGTAGTCCTCGAGGTCATCTGCTCGGTTGATGATGGTAATGCAGTTTTCATGGTTGCCGATGGCGGGAAGAAGATCGAGGCGGCGAAAGACAGTCCGGAGGCGGATCCCTATTGTCTGGACCCTACATCGTTGGAGCAGCTGAGCTGGGGTGGACTGACGGTAGCGGCGAGTGGGACAAACCACAAAGATTTTCTTTGACAACTATCGTAAGAGAAGTAATTCTGTAAGGCTCGTTTGAATTGGAGGATTCCAACAATGCGGGGATAGGAAATAGACAGGAATAGGATAGGAATGCGTGCAAAAGCAGAGAATTTAAAAACACAGGATTTTTGCCAATCTGGGTGTTTGATTCACAACAATTGGAAGATCACAGGATGTAAAGAAGCATGGTGAGATTAAGTCAAACCACAAGAAAATGAACGGTTATAATGCTATTATGCTACTATTTCTTAGTCTTGTGCTTCATGAATAGGAATTTGAAAAGGAGGACAAGTGAAAATTAAAATTCCTACGTTTTTTCTTTCAAGGAGACACTAAAGGAACAAATCTGTGTGCTCAGTGGACAACATATATAACATGTAGAGTAAAAAAGAGATGCAACAAGTGTACAACCTCTTTGGCGAAGCCATGCCAATCTCAGCATGATTGGGTTGGCCGGTGAGGATGCTCCGGCTGACTTTGCTGTCAGAGGAGGGGAAGAAGATCTTAGGCGTCTGGAGATGGAGCCGAGGAACTGCTCGGCTGTGATGGAGGGTTTAAATCGTTGGAGCAACTCCGGTGAGTTATGCGAGCCGAGGCTGAAAATAGGACAAGAGAGACAAGAACAACGTTAACCTGGTGGAATTCTAATAGCATCTCAATACATGACGTAAAATACATAACCACAAAGTGCTAGATGTAAAATACATCAGCCGCTCATCTCTGAACTTAAGCTGTCGAAACAGAACTTAAGCGTCGAAACTGAACCTAAATGTAAAACTGAATTTTCTTTGTCGGCCCGAGCGCACTAGCAAGGTGAGGCTACGTCGGTCGTGACTTTTCATCTCTGATCGGTCTATTTTGCAGCCGTTGGATCACGAAATCAAGGGCTGCGGTTCGTCTTCAACCTCCACCCCACGAGCCGACCACCACCGGCCAAACAGCAGCCCCGCCGCCCGTGGCGGCGGTGCGCCCGCCCGCCCGCCCAAACCTCCCCACCACCGGTCCGCGCCGCCCGGCCATCCCCTAGGCCCCCGTTGCGAGCTTTTCTCCAGCGATCCCCAAGCCCTTTGCCCGCCAATGCCCGCCACCCCGGCGACCACCGCCCCATCCTGAACCCTAAGATAGATAGTGGGGTACCTCTCCGTGAGCCCCCCTCCCGCTGTGGCTGGTTCTTCCTTCACCCAGTGAGTCCACCCCTTGAATCGGTGACCCAAAAAGTCGATTACATCGTTGAAGTGTAGCCAAATCGGACAGCATCCATAAGCAAGAGCAAGCGAGAGCAACAGCGAGCAAAACAATAACAAGCAGACCAGGCGGGGACCAAGAGCAAGAAGCGAGCAGCAGCAGCACGGCGAGAGCTAAAGCGATAGCAGCTCCTCTTGATGTGGGCGTTGCCGCTGAGGAAGCGGCGCCGTGGAGAAGTGGCGGCGGCGCCGCCCGTGGATGGAGCAGCGCCATGTCGGCTCGAGACCGGCGCCGGCAGCACCGTGAATCGAATCAAGAAGAAATCGGCGATTGGTGTACAACCTCTTTGGTGGCGCTGATTTGGCGCAGCTTCATCCGAGAGCGGTGATGATGATGCTCTTACGGTGGTGCGGTGAAAGGCGGTGGTGTGGGAATGGAGGTGGTCGCGAAAGGCGAGGGAACATCGGGGCAGCTCCTTGGAGGTGGAGGGCGGGGTGGCTGAACGGCGGGGACGATGAGATCTCGGCGGATCCTCATCGATGCGGTGGATGAGGGCGTCGAGGTGTTCTTGTGGACGGCGTCGTCGGGAAGAGACCTCGGCTGGGTGGCGTCTGGAGCAGGGTGTGGGGTTTCATCGCGGGTTTCGCGGCCTCGGTGTATGAATGGGTGGGCGGATGGGATGGCGGTGGGGAACCATGGCTTAGAGGCGCTTGTCCGAAATGTGGGGTAAGTTCTGAAAGTACCCCCACCGATTTGAGCGGTTCTTTCGGTTCGAGGGTACCACGGGCATTTCACGTGTCGGGATTTCACGGGGAGGTGGGAGTTTTCTGCGCGTTATAATTTGAATAGCAAGGCACGGGTTGAGATGGAGGAGTTGTCGAACTGTGAGACAAAGATATATCTTAAATATTTCGGGCTAACAAAGCGCGGGTTGAAATTTCGGACAAGCCTAACGTGTCTTGTACCAAATCAATCGCACTACAAATGTCATTCAAAACTTTGAATTCATGTTATGTTCAATTAAAATATTTAAGCTACGTGTATGATGCATGCAACCTACTACTCAAATGAGCGTTTTAGTGCATTCCAAGCGTATATACTACGCTTCAATATGAACTAAATTTGAATAAGATCTCTGATAATGATTGTTGTGAAGTCAAAGCATTTGAATTCGTTTCTCTATTTTAATAAGATCTACAATCATCATTATTGTTAAGTTAAACCATCGTTTGTGTATTATCTTCACATCACACCACATGATTAGTCTCGAGTTACATATGAACTATGTGTTTTATATGAACTCGAACTAGATTTTTTGAATCCACTTTATTTTGATTTCAAATCACATTACATTTCTAGCTCTAGCTAGATCTTCATAATCTAAACCATGTCTCATATGTATAATGTGTTTATCACATTATGTATGGCGCCCGGCCCCCTACGCCTACCAGTATTTAGATGTGAGTTGCAAACACCACACATTACCACAAATTCAAATAAAATGTGAGAATGTTAGATATATAGTATTGTTTAGATTGCTCGATATTTAGTTGTAAGATGCAAGCGCACACATTATCACAAATTCAAATAAAATGTGTGATTGTTTGATGTATAGTATGGTTTAGATTGTTAGGCATTTAGCTGTGAGTTACAAGCGCCATGCATTATCACATTATGGTATAACATGTGCACAACACGTGTATCACCGCTATATTCATGCATGCAATGTTTACAACACTATGATCTCCTATTCAAATATATGAATCCGCTTTCATATCAAATTATGATCTTTGTTAGTCTCTTACACCCACACAATCCTCTAGCCTTTGTAGCTACCACTAACTTTCTCTCGTGCATGCACACGCCCTCCTCGCCCTCCTCCTCCCTGGGCATTCTATCCACCGGGCACATTCTTTTTTTTCTTTAGGTCGTTCTCCCAGAGTCTCCACAACTCCTTTCCGACACACATCGATCGATAAACTTCTCCAGCGATGCCTGCCTACAACATACACACACAGCTTCAATCTACTCCTTTATGTGTCCTTGCCTCGTGTCTCTCATATGGTCAGACACACGTGTAAACTCCCGCCCCTATTTTCATCGATCTCACAACCGCACACTCGTCCCCCTATCTAGCTAGTAGTTGGGCCTCTCGTACCACCTCCTAGCTCCATTCTCTCTATCTATCCGTCTCGCTGGGCCTTATTTGCCTCTAACAAATGGACGTACACCGACCGATCTCTCGCTATACATATAGCCAGCTAGGTCCTTATAACTCGTTTTTACCCACACATCGATCGATCTACCTCATTAGTTGTGTCTCTCCCTTTCCTCCGACAAACAACAATTGATCTACTGATCTAGTTAGGTTTGCTTACCAAACACATGGTTCCCCTTCATCATCAATGGATGCGTCCCGACAGATCTATCACGCACAGGCACACACAGAAACACATCCCACTCTTATTGATAACATTGCAGTTCCACCCTCAGTTTGTCTAGTAGGCCTCTCCCAACATCCTCGAGAAGCAACTCCATCACCCATCCAACACTCTACCCCTCTCCCTCCCTCTCCCTCCCTCTCTCTCTCTCTCTCTCTCTCTCGTCCCATCATATTTCCGTCCTTGATTATGTATGGATGTCGGCCGATCTCCCTCAAGACATAGCTGGGTCTCTCCTTCTCAACACATATCTGAGTCGTTCTACCTCTATAGTTAGGCCTCTGCCTACCCCTCCCCACCCCTCCCCCACACACACCGATACATCAAGCGCTCTAGTCATGTCTCCACCCACACACAAACTTGACATGTGCCCTCTAACGTTCAGTGGGCTAGTCGCCCTATATCTTTGACTTGCACACACACACACACACACACACACACACACACACAATTTTGATGGCTCTCTTCATCGATCTCGCACCCACCCACTTGATCCTCTCTTCAACTCTATCGATAGCTATGACCCCTCCCTCTCTTCTCGTGGATTGCCCGACCATCTATGTATGATATGGATAGGCCTCCATTTCACACACATTGCATGCAAAATTTTGTTTGAGAAGTCATCGACACATATTCCCACAAATAATTCACGAAATCAACCCCACCCCCCACCCCCACCATAAAACAAAAACACTCACGAGCAGGGTTTGTATCTCTCAAACACACCCACGTAGGTGGGGGCGTGCCAAGAGAAGAGGTGCATGCACGGCATACGTACTCCGTCTCTTTCCCAAGCACACCAGCGGGTACAGTGGAGCTCATTTCTGTCTGAAAAAGCAGCCCGTGGTAATTTGGCACGTGTCTTGGTTGTCCACTTGGTGGAGGGAGGATGCGTTATGCTAAATTAAAAAAGAGGCAAACCATGTGGGGACTACCTTAGAGGCAAGGCTCTATACACTGGAGTACTTTTGATGTGTCCGTCAACTTTCATGAGCGAGGAGAAGCTTGCTTATCGCCGTCTCCCCGCCCAGGCGCGGTGGCTCGCAGGATGAGGTGAAGCTTGCTCCTTCCTCACCCATCTTGCTGCGGTGGCTCGCAGAGACGAGGAGAAAATTTACTACTCCTCCGTTTACTCCTCGTCCCTACTACCTTGGTTATAGAGATTATATCATATTGTTTGGAATATATATGTACTTTAGTAGATTTCAATATGAACTACTAGTACATACTCCAAACACTGATGTATATAGGCGTATTTTAGAATGTACATTCACTCATTTTGCCCGTATGTAGTAGCACTCTCCCTCGCCCCTCGACCCTGCCCACGTGGTGGGCGTGCACAATTCATTCGGTCTCATATAGCGAGCGATATATCTTGCACTACCATTATTGCTCGACTTCCGAAGAGGCGAAGAGCCAATCGCAAGGTTAATATTTTGGAGATGCCAAGCGCAAGGTTAGTAGGTGCAGCGTCATTTATAAATATTTTTTTTCTTGATGTACGTCACATAATATGATAGGTTCATATGGAGAAAAAAAACGCTCCACTATATACATAGTCGGGGCGGGCCAACCTACGGTTGCTTGCTGGGGTTGCTCTCTTCACACTCTCTCGCACAAAGCATTGTGGCCACATCTCTAACATCCCGGCGGATCCGTCCGCTTGGGGAAGGGTGGATGCTTAGTGTAGATCACGGTGGCCGTCGCCGACGGTGAAAACCCACTGTCGGCGCGTCCGATCGGGGGTCCCGCTGTTCTCTCTCACAAAGCGGTGAGGTTGCCTTCGTCCCTTGCTCCTTTGCCGCGACGTGGGCGGTTGCCGCCTCCGCCGCCCTCCTCAAGGTTGAGCTCGTCCCTCATGTACAACTCCCTTTACAGCCGGCTTGCACCACTGCTCCAGCTGCCCACATCACTCCTGTGGATATTTCTCTACTTCTTTGCCCGCATATACGATACCTCTCTGGCTTCTCGTCTGTATTTGTGATGAGTTTATGTCTCATCAACTAGTCCTAACAATCTTATTCTAATCATACTTCTTCAATTTCTTAGCCACGGGGATGCTCATCTCGATTTTGGTGAAACTGCACAAAATGATCCGATGGTCAAAAGGTTGCAAACTTCATTTATTAGGAAGCTTCGAGCGTTGCCGACAAATTGAAGCCTGGTCAGGGTTCACGGTTCAAGGGCTAGGGACTGCATGGATCGTTTTTTCTTTAGCTGCCTCTGTTCCAAAATAAGTGTCAACTTTAGTAATAGTACAACTTTGTACTAAAGTTTGCACAAAGTTGAGACACTTATTTTGGAATGGAGGGAGTACATATTGCTATGATCATCAATCATTGAGATGCAATAGCATGCATGTTAGTCTCCTTTGTATTTGATGAAATGTTGCAGCAGGCAACCTTGGGCCTTAAGATACATGTAACAGGAGCTGGAAGCTTCATAGCATTGTACAAATTTATCTAGTTGATAAATTACGATGCGTACTAGTACTATACTAGTACTTCCTCCATTCCTAAATATAAGTCTTTGTAGAGATTTCACCATTAACCACATGCGGATGTATATAGATGCATTTTAAGTGTAGATTCATTCATTTTGTTCCGTATGTAGTTCACCTAGTGGAATCTCTACAAAGACTATCTACTAATAATAGCTAGCCCCCACTACTAGGAATTCTCTATCCTCTCCTTGAGCCACATCATCAAAATTGACGTAGCCGTTAGATGAAGTAAATCAGTCATAATAGTAAATGCGATCTAGGCGTTGAGAGGCTCCGCACTAAGCCACATGCAAGCATGCAAAAATACCGTGGCACATGCATGTGAGTGGGTTTTAAATTACATCAACATGTCGCATGCAAGCATGCACGGTAGCATGCATGTAAGTGAGATTTTAAGTCCCATTAACATGTCAAAAAGAAAATATAATCCCATTATGCAGGATAGGAGTTGGCTGATCTTTTTTCCTTACGTGGGATGATCTAAATGATGATGGGAGTTTATTTAGTTTGGCTACCACATTTGTCATGCGGTTATAGATTTTTTAGTTCTATGAAATCGATAATTTTGTGAGAGAGATATACATGCTGTTCATGACAATGCGAGGACTCATCTAGTAATATTTAGGAGCGAAGGAGTACTATGTAAAGAGTTAGGTGTCGCGCGGTGATAGTGTGAGGTGGGCCATGTAATCACTGAGCTGCGTGTTTTCACTGCTCTTGCACTCCTCCGTTGTAAGAATGGAGAAAATTGTAATCTACTACCTCCTTTAGCGGCGTGGGACATCCAGCAGTCCTACCACCTCGATAATAAAGACCAATGAGCCGTCAAATCACATAGACCCAGCGATAAGTTGGACGGACGAAGTAACCATCACTCTTGCACCGGTGAGAGGTCGCGTCCGCTCTGCCGGGCATGAATGCGGCACCGATTCTTTGGGCGGCGCGTGACCGTTTGAGGCGGGAAGAGCGCGGCAGGCGATGGAGGGCTTTGGGTGGGCCAGGCTGGTGAGGAGGCGGGCGTGGCAGCTGTCCATGTCCCTACGGACACGCCCGGAAGCGAGAGGATGCACCGACTCTCGGCTACACACCATATCTCTATAGGAGTAGGTCGATCTGTCACTCTCTAACACACACATCTTTAAACACACAAGCGCTGCATACGCACCTTGGTCCGTTGCACCTTCTAACGTGACTTATTACACCTAGGCGGAGGGAGTAGTAAGTATCACGAGATCTGATGGCACACTGAGTTAAGTCGAATACAAGTGCCCAAAATTTGTGTGCATGTTATAATAAGGTTTCACTTAAAATAGTACATGGCGAGCAGAGGATCAATTGGACGGTGTTCCCGGCGATGGCGAGATGTGTGAGTAGTAAGATACACCTTGGCGCTTTTAATTTTCTTATTAATTTGTTTGTTTCACCCTCATTGGTGGGACCCAGCATTACTACGTGGAGAGAGGTAAGGTGACTAAGGCTGCATTATTTCTACACCACTTTGGATAGTCTTACCACCAAAGCCACATGACACGATTATGATTGAAATCCTAATGACTCCCACACACACAAAAAAACACGTCATGCTGTCACACGAATGCAGGAATGTATAAAGGTTATTTTCCTCTCGTTGAACATAACGGGAGGGTTGTGTAGCTAGTTAGCCTGTTAGCTCATCAAACTTGAGGTCTCGGGTTCGATAACTACACTTGAGCATAATTTTTGCCGGAGGATTCTTTGACTGGTCAAAATGTTTTCTAGGGTTTGCACGCTTCACACTCTTTCTCGGTATATATATATACAGCTGGAGCCTCGGTAACTTATAGTTGCTCTCTTCACACTCTCTCGCCCTCTCGAGATCTAAACAAGACTTCGTTGGCCTCTCTCTCCCTCTTTGCTGCTCAAAAGAGCGGCAAGATCCGTCCGCCGGGGAAGGAAGGAGGCTTAACGCTGTCGCCGTTGGCGAGGGAGGGAATCCACTACCGGCGCTGATGTTCACTTTCCACCCAGCGGCGCCGCGGGAGGGCCTCTGACCCCTTCTTCTTCTTCGCAGCCATCCCGTCGCCCACCTTACCACGCCCCAAGAACCTTAAGGTATATTTTACTTACTCCACATGCATTGCTCTAGCTGCATGTATACCATGAATCTAGGGCGTGGTTCAAAGAGGAAAGGAGTGGGGAAAGTAGTGGGAAAAGTTGTATATAGCATGAATCTAGGGCGTGGTTCAAAGAGGAAATGAAGGGGAAAGTTGTATAGCATGAATCTAGGGCGTGGTTCAAAGAGGAAAGGAATGGGGAAAGTAGTGGGGAAAGTTGTATCGCATAAATCTAGGGCGTGGTTCAAAGAGGAAAGGAAGGGCGAAAGTACTAGTTCAAAAAGGAAAGGAAGGGACAAGGCTGTAGAGTTTGAGCGGGACTAGATTTGTTGCGCTCACATAGGGAAAGGTGTCTAAAGATAACAAAGCTGGGACCAACACAAATATGCTCCTTGGTTGTTTGTTCTTTGTTGCAGCAGAGCTGTGCAACATCGGTAGATGCACATGGTGCTGGTCGTCCTTGTCCGTGCAACTCATTAGCTGTTGTTAATCTAAGGCCTGTTTGGTTAAAAACTCCCTAGTCCCTACCTGCTTGGTTCCAGGGACTAAACATGGACTAGAGGTTATTAAATGACATGATAAAGACCATGTTACCCTAGTAATGAACTAATAGAAACAAGGTGCGATCGTGGCGGGGGCAACTGTTGGAAAAGTCCCAAAAAGACTCCTCGGGGTCTTCTTTCTTTAGTCCCAAATGCCCACTTTTAGTCCCGAAAAGTCCCTCCTGTTTGGTTTAGATGTGGTGACACGGAGTTTTTAGTCCCTACACCAAAATGTCCTGTAAACAAACACCCTCTAATAATGCATTGGAAAATTGATGTAATGCCACAGTTAAAAGCAAATTACATGTTTAACGAATTTTATTGTTAATATAATCTCTATGTTAATATTAATCAATGCCACCGTTTGAGAAATGCTCTTGTCTTGCTTTCTTTCCCATTTAGATAAGGTAGATGCTTCTTTTTGTTGGCTTACATGTCATCCACCGTTATTGACCACTAATTGTTTCCTTTGCACCTCTGTGTAAGCAGGGTTATCTACTTCACCTCGTTGCCATTGTGACCTTTTGTTGCACTACACAAAACACTTTTGTTTTAAGAGTGTTTTGTGCAGTTCAACAAAATGTCACACCGACAACGTTAGCTTGATTGCTTGATCTTAGTGGAACTGCACAAGAGGAGATCTTACTTCCTATCCGTTAAAGCGAATTTGGTTCAGATCTTCTTCTTGTGAGTTGTTTGAATTCCGCATCATGAGAGGTCGATTACTAGCCTTCTTTCACATGATTCTGCGGTGTGCTTTCATATGTTGTGCTACTTGTATGATAATGTTGCTTGATTTTAGTGAACTGCACAAATGGAACAAGACTTCCAATCTGTATGTGCACCGTAATATCCCATTGAGGTAAGATAAGGATATTTCACAACTGCTGGCCTGTATTTTGCCACTTTCATCAGAAAATTAAGTTTAGTACTATACTTTTGCTCCTAATTGACATGCCAAATCTTACATTGAAGGCGAAGCTTATGCATTATTGAACCAAGTGATGAAGGGAAGAACAAGCGGAAGAAAAAAAATCAACTCCGGTGCTGTAATGAAACCTTTGGGCTGTGATGACACAAGTAATGATATAGTTTTGCATCTTAATTTATTGCTATGGCTGGAGCGAGCAATTGTTTTGCCACTGATTTGATGCCATACGTAATTATCTCTACTTGTGCAAACAGGGATCTTCTTTGAAGATACCATATATTTTAGTGGAACTGCACAAGAAGATGTTGGAAACATTAAACTAATCGAGGAGTATATAGTAAGCATGGCCACCCCGTAGATAGCAGCAGATGGTTCGGAGAAGTGCTTCATCTGTATGCTCTACACAATCAACCTCGACAAATGTTGGTACTCACCTGATTTCATCCATATGATTGAGCTTTGTCATCTCTATTGGTGTTGTGCTCTTGTTTAGATCTTGTCATGAAAAAGTGGTATTGTCCTTGAGAAGTGCTTCATCTGTGCTGTTTTAAATATTTCCTTTCCTTTTTTTGAGCAAACAGGATCATCTTCCTCTGAAAAAGAATATGGAGTACATGAAGTGACTAGTTCGATTATGCGGGATGAAGAAGCCATGTCTATCTTCTCATCGGAAGGAGCAGTTGAAGGATGGTTACATTACTCCCCCAAGACCAAACTAACTTCAGCTCGGAAGGACCGACAAATCTCCATTTTTTTGCTGTGATCTTGTGAGTACAATGTTGTTCTAGGATTCTTTCGGTGAGTTCCATTTTTCTAAAAGTGTGCTCTACATGGACCATGTATGTGCATGTTGAAGCTGTCAATTCATAGTACAGTTTGCTTTATACTAATCACTTTTTGTATTTGTGCAAACAGGGTGCTCAACTTGATTTCAGCAGGAACTACACAAATTGTTCATGAATACATCGAATCATTCATTTCCACCACAAGAAAGGAGGTGCCCATAAGTTCAAGGCGTTGCAACATATAAAGGCGAAATCATACAAGCTACTGCGTGAATTTGGTTGATTTTGGTGGAACGCACAAAAAGAACAGCTGGTTTATTTAGCACGAGGTGCCATGTCAATGTCGAACTGATGGCAAACCCTGCCCATTCCACAATCGTAGGCATTTGATATTTTGGAATGGGACAACCTTGTCAAATTTTGCTCATTGATTTTAGCAAGATATGTGTTTGATATTTTTGAATGGGGCGCCCTTTCTTTGTCGGCATCGGTGATTAATTTTTCTTTATTCTTTAGTTGTGAAGTAAATATTGCCTGACATGTGAGTGTTGAGATGCATAATCATCGATTGTTTTGAATGTTCTCTATGAATTGCCGAGCCTGTGTGTTTGATTGCAATGTCTGAAGCAGCTAAAAAGCTGCTCAAACTCTTTGTCTTTACATTCCTTTTACTTAGCACATTGTGAAAGTGCATACTTTTTGTATAAGATTGGTCAAAGTAGAGATACTTTGATTGCTGAATAAACTTGTATCACAGACTAGAAAGGACGGAGGAGTACATGTGAAACTACTGCAAACATGGTGATCACCACAGGAATAATGCTAGTACGTATTGTTTTGCATGTTCATCAATGCCGGTGATACAGAATTTGAACTAACGAAATAAATTCATTCATACATGGTCAGATTTCATATAAACATGCTGGATTTCATTACATTTCATACATTCTTCAACTAAAAGGGGTGTTTGTGGCGCATGCATCTCCCGATCTGAGAGGAGAGTCATCCTCCTTTTGAAAAAAAACTAAAAGGGGTGCTTTTGAGGTATAATTAATTAACGAAGCTACCCACATGTGTCCCGCTGAGCGAGCAGAAGCTTGATGACTTAGCTGCGAGTGCGGATCGTAAGCGACATGTGCCTGTTGGGCCCGTGTCGATCGACCAAGCTGCAACAGCGATTAAGTAAAGCAGCGTTCTTCTCTAGCGCAGCTCTCCGACTCCACGTCACTGCCAAGAAGCTAACCGGCCGTCAATGGTCAACCCACCTAGCTTGGCTTCAACTGGAGGGTAGCAGCGGTGGCCTTACTTGGACTCGAGCGGCATCAACCTACCGTGTTCTACTCTTCCTCGTTTTCTATGTGGCGCGGCCTCGTTGGCAGCGGGGCGGGGCCTCGGCGGAGCCGGCGATGTCCTCTGTCTCGTTGCTGGCGGGCGGCGCCTCAGCGGATCGGTGGAAATCCTCCCCCACGTTGATGGCAGGGTGGGGCCTCGGCTGAGCCGGCGATGTCCTCTGCCTCGTTGTTGGCGGGGCGGGGCCTCGGTGGAGCCGGCGGTGTCCTCTGCCTCGTTGTTGGCGTCGCGGGGCCTTGGCGAAGCGAGGCATCGTCGGCGCCCGGTGACGAGACTTCGTCGGGCCGGC
The DNA here is from genome assembly GCA_021605205.1 of Aegilops longissima. NCBI lineage: Eukaryota > Viridiplantae > Streptophyta > Magnoliopsida > Poales > Poaceae > Aegilops > Aegilops longissima. The sequence goes on from CM038676.1 coordinate 373,001,983, forward strand.
ATTGTCCTCTGCCTCGTCCTCGGTCTCGCCAAACAGCGCCTCGCCCGCTTCGCCGCCCTCTTTGCTAGCTTCTTTGTGGCGGCGCAGCCTCCGCCACCGCATCTTTGTACCGCTAGCGCTCGGGCGTCCCTTGCGGGCGGAGTGGTGCAGTCGAGCAGCGCCTCTTGCTCCGCCGCTCGCGGCAATCTGATCCTCCGCTGCGGGTGCTCTGGAGAGATGGTGGTTGTAAGCGGCGTCGGCCTGCGCCTCCCTGCTGCTCCTCTGCATCGGCCTCACCCTATCCATATATTGGGCATGGGCCTGCGCCGATGGTCATGGTGCAATGCACCGGCGAGGATGGCGCGAGGAGGGGTTGGCGCGGATCGTCGACTATCATGTTCTCCATTAGGGCGTCGTCGTCCTCCGGCTGCCCGGCCAGCGGTCGGCAGCAATGGCTGCCATCTCGTTGTGGTCCATCGTCCGCCCGTCCGAAAAGCGGCTGGGCGCGAGGAAGCCATGGTGGGCAATAGTGGTGTGGACGGGAGAAAGGGAGCGGATGCGGATGACTGCGGCTATGGCGGCATAGCGATTTATATAGCAATGGTGGGCGGGCGGAGGGGCGGACGTGTGGCGCCGGAGTAGCCGCCTCGGCAACGCGTATCATTAATGTGTGCGGCGGATGGGCGAGACGGACGACACTTGTGTCGTTTGAAAGCGAACAATCGCCTTGCACCGAAGCGGGTTGGTGGCTATTGTTGTTTTGAGCGGAAAGCAGCGAGGCGAGAGATGACTTTACTTTGATAGGATGACAATGGGGACCCACCAGGTCCATAGCCTCACGTCATAAGTGCCTCCTTATTATCAACCAGGTCCATAGTTAATATAAATTTATAACTATAATTTATTTTGCTTCCTCTGGTTCCACGACATCACGGTCCCACACCATTATCAACCTATGTACTCAAGTCAATAAACAAGAGAATTGCACAAGAAGTGGCGACACTAGGACCAAGCAGCTTGAGCGGTATTTGTGTTTTTGAGGTGAGCACTTGCAGATTTTTGATGTTTACCCAGATATTAATTTTTCTCCTCTGAACAACAACGAAAACATCGCTGCAGGTATTAACTTGGCGGGCTGTGGCCCGTCTAGCCAAACTAGATATCCAGCCGAGATATTAATTTTTTCAAGCTAAAATGGCTAGCCCAGCTATACTTTTTTAGGAATACCCGAGGCAAGGTCAAGTTGTTATTCACCGCTTGTTGGTGCAAATCTTTCCTAGGAGGGATGCATTAGGCTTGACAAGAAAATGGGCTTTAAGAAATAATAAATGGGATGTAATTATAAAAACTGGGTAGTAACTATTAAAAATGCACCAAACAGTGATTACTTTATAAAATATTATTTTGGAATATTGAAAATTTTAATTTCATTAATTGTTCTTGGCGTAATGTTTAGTTGGATTTTTATGTAATATAAATTTATATTGAAATTGTATTTAATCTGACTAGAAATTTGGGATAAAAATATTCGGATCCCATCAAAATGTGGGAAATTTTATTGAATTCTGTTTTGAGCGGTTGGTTGAAATGGGATGTAGTTTTAACAAATTGTAAATGGGCTGTAGTAAATTCCATTAGAATTAAAAATGGGCTACACATTCTTACAAATCTCAAATGGGCTATAAGTTCTCTACCACACTTACGGCCTTACTAAGTTGTGCGTCCCTAAAAAAGCGAGTTGGCGTATGCAAGGCTTTGTCAACTTATAGTCAACACACGGTTCTAGCGGTGGTCGTTGGATGTCCATCCAACGGATGCCGTCTTCTTCTTCAATCTCGGATATTCTAGCTTCACCCGCCCAAAAATGATTCCTCCCCACGACATATGGGGCGCACCGTTTGGAAGCTGACACATGGGCCTACTAAGTTGGCGTACCAAGGGCTTTGTCAACTTAGTCAATATAAACGATTCTAGCTGCGGTGACCGTCGATGTCCATCCAGCGGCCGTCGTGCTTCTTCAACCTCTGGTCTTCTTGCTCCGGCCGCCCAAAGCAGCGCCCGGTCGTGCCACTTGCTCCTTCCTCCGTGGTCGGCTGTCTGCCGCGGAGGCCTCACCGCCCCTACTACTCCCACGCTGGCGGGCCATCCCTCCACTCACCCACACCCCTGTTATTCTGCGGCGGCGGCGGCCTGGCGAACCGATGAACCCTCGTACCCCTCTCGCATGTGCATCCACTTCCGCGTCTTCCCGGCTCCGCGTTGTCCCTTCCTAGGCCTGCGCCGTCGTCCACTTGCCGTGGTGCTCTCGTGGGCGTGGTCAATGTGGTCGAGGCGACTTCCATCGGACGTGGAATGTCGTGGAGAGGTGACAATGGGTCCATGGCAGCCGCAGGAAGTGCCTCCTTATTACGCAAAAATAATTATTCCTCCACGACGGCGGGGACCCACGGACGGGCCACCGTATTTCCACGAAAAAATGATTCGCCCCACACTTTGGGACCCACGAGCTACATCTTCGCATGCAAGGAAGTGCGTCCGGAAAAAAATTATTAGCCCCACATGCTGGGACCCACCAGCTACATCTTCGCCGCAAGGAAGTGCGTCCGAAAAAAAAAGCGATTAGCCCCATTGCTGGGACCCACCAGCTACACCTTATGCGCAAGGAAGTGGGTCGGGCAAAACAAAGCGATTAGCCCCATTTGTTGGGACCCAGCAGCTACACCTTCATACGCAAGGAAGTGCGTTGGGCAAAAAAGCGATTCGTCCCCATTGCTGGGACCAGCAGCTACACCTTCGCTACGCGCAAGGAAGTGCGTCCGGGCAAAAAACGATTCGCCCCATTGCTGGGACCCACCAGCTACATCTTCGCGAGCAAGAAGTGCACGGCGGTCGAGGGCCCACCTGGTGAAGCGTGCGTGGCGTTGTCATCTGATGTGACGTGTATGTACATCTTGGTCGATGTAAGGCGCGCGCGTAGCATGTACGTGCGTCGTCGCTGGCGGGGAAGCAAGAAAGAAAATCTGACCCGCGTATGTGTACATACGGGCATGGTCTCGAAACGCCTAGTCGGCGCATACGTCTGGCGATGGCTCGTGTTCATGGGAGAGCAGCGGAATGCGTCGTGTTCATCGGGAGGCAGCGAAAGCGGCGTGGGAGCCAGCGACTTGGAAGGAACAGGCGATGGAAAGCGAGGCTGGCGTGGCGCTGGCGGAGAAGCGGACCTCCTACGGTCGAAGCAGGGGTCTGTTGATCGGGAGGGTGTGGCGTGCCGCAAAAGCGGAGAAGCGGACCTCCTACGGTCGGCAGGGGTCTGTTGATCGGGAGGGTGTGGCGTACCGCAAAAGCGGAGAAGCGGACCTCCTACGGTCGAAGCAGGGGTCTGTTCATCGGGAGGGTGTGGCGTACCGCAAAAGCAGGACTCCACGGGATCTGTTCATCTCCACCATCGACCTCCTCCGGCCTCCACGGGCTGCCGTCGACCTCCTCCGGCCTCCACGGGCTACCGTCGACCTCCTCCGGCCTCCACGGGCTCCTGTTCTTCTAGCCTCCACCGCGCTACTCCACCGCTCTTGTTCAACCACCCTCCACAGGCACCCCTCCACGATCTCTGTTCATCCAGCCCTCCACACCACGGGTCTGTTCAACCACCCCTCGGCACCACCCCTCCACCGTCTCACATTGATCAGCCCTCCACACCACGAGGTCTGTTCATCCGGAGAGCAACGCCACCGCTCCTTTCATCATCAACCCCCCACCCCCATAGCGCTCTTTGTTCATCAATCGATCGGCTTGATTAGCAGCGGTAGTGAAGAATCGCTCCATCGGGTTGATTAACAGCCATCGATCGATCGCTTGGGTTCGATAACACGTAGCTGCGGTCTGCAATCGCTCGGGTTGATTAGAGCCCAACGCCTCGCTTCGGGTTGATTAGAGCCAACACCTCGCACACACGCGCGTACGTGTATGAGAGAAACGCGCATCGCTCGGCCCCCGACCTCCCACCATAACCGGCAACTCCCCGAAATTTTCCTACTCCTCGCTTCTACCACGGGTTTTTCCGACATGGGCCCAAAGAATATCATGCAGCTGCGTCTCCGGCCCGCCAGGCGAAAAGCCCATTTTATCATGATTTTTGTCATAGTAAGGCCCACCATATCTATGGTGATACGGGTTCTGTCACAATTATCGTCATAGAATTGTCATATGTATGACGGGAAAAAAATTAGTTAAACCCAAAATGTCACGGATGTGTCTTTTTTTGTAGTGCTAAACCCTAAGAGCTAGCCTATGATGGTATGATTGTAATTGTGATCGGCCTTCTAAGGACCAACCTCTCCGGTTTATATAGGCACCGGAGAGGGCTAGGGTTTACATGGAGTCGGTTACAAGGAAGGAAATATAATATCCGGATCGTAAGCTTTCCTTCCACGCCAAGGAAAGTCCCATCCGAACACGGCCCGAAGTCTTGAGTCTTGTATCTTCACGCTTCAATAGTCAGGACGTTGTACACAGATCCGGCTGTCGGATACCCCTAATCCAGGACTCCCTCGGTAGCCCTGAACCGGGCTTCAATGCGATGAGTCCGATCTGTGATTGTCTTGACATTGCGGCGGGTTCCTCCTCGAATACTCCAAGGTAATTATCAAACACTTGAACGTGTCCGGATCCACAAGATGATCTTCGCATGCCACAGTAGAGAATGATGTTCCACAAATGCAATTTGTTGGCAACTTTTAAAAACTTGACGTGTCAATCTGATCGGGTCATTATTGAACCGTTTCCCCACAACCAGCTACAGTGCATATTATGAGGCGGTTTCCTTGACACGTCATGTCGAAGCAGAGATCGTGTCCCCTTATCACGGGATTCTCATCAATACGGGTATGGGTAACCCAACCGCACCGCTAATTGCGGCGAGCGGGAGGCAAACGGGCTCAACCAGGAAAGTGGGGAGGCACAAAAACCACTTATCGCCCCTACAAAGAGACAAGGCCTCTTTCTCTTTACCCGCCTTTCTCCTTCCGTTCGCTCATTCCCTCTTTTGAGCCCTAACGCCCAAGCATTCTTCCTTTCTACCAAAGAGGCTTTCGAGAGATGTCGGATCTGGGCGGGAGGCGATGGATGGCCTCTACTGTCAGGGAGAAGGATATCAAAAACTCCGGGATGCTTAGGTGTCAGCCCGAAGATCAGCCACCGTATCCCCGGCGGGAACAGGTCGTCCCCACTCAGGAACCTCACGAGAAGCGTGTTCCTTACCCATTTTGTCCATGGGCTTGGGTTTCCCTGCACCCATTTGTTGGCGAGTCATGTATTACTCGGGATTGATTTTCATGATCTTTCCCCAACTCCTTCCTCAATATCTAAATGCGTTCATAAATGGGTAATGCGAGGCTTTTCTTTGGATCTCACCTCACTTGGCCTGTGGCTAAGGATTTTTAATGTGAAGCCCAAGGTGGTGAGTGGCGAACTGCCGAATCTTGTGGCGCCGTGATAAACAAGATGCCCAAGGCCCTTTGGACGAAGGCGCTTTCAACGACTCCGTTAAGGAGTGGCAGCAGCGATGGTTCTATATCACCGAACCACGCAGCGACAAAAAAGTGGTGGCGGCTCTAGAGTTCAGATCGAGCTCCATTGCGGCTCACGTCTGGCCGAGAAGGGCCGAACTGATGCTCGTCCGATGAGCTATTCTTGCTCGAGCCAGCGCCTTGAGGTGTGGTCGATAGGGGCGTCAAACTTGTGGATGTAGTCCGGTGATGCTAGTTACGCTGGTTCTCCCTGTCGGCGCCAAGCTTGTACTCTGTGGGAGTTCGACCCAGCCGAGCACCAAACCCTTGGGAGCTTTATGATTCCTCCCACAAGGATATCTGGAAGGTGCTCTTTAAGTCCGGCAAATCATGGCGGGCCCCACCGAGACCGTGGGCATCGGTTATCCCATTCTCCAAGCTCGGTGAAGTCACAGCCAAGCTCACATCTATTCATGCTTCAGTGGCATGTCATGAGAAGACATCTAATCGTGTTTCATCGTGACCTCGGGGATGGATAAAGAAAGTGGGCGGATACATTGTCCGGCCCGTTCTTGGGAGAACCGGCGGACCTCTTCAGCGAAGGTGCTGGTCCCAGCCTTACGAGGCGCCAAGAAGGAGGCCTCCAAGAAGGTCAAGAAGACCAGAGTGGCCTCCGTCACATGAGTCTTCAGACGCAAATTCCAAAGACTCAGCGGCGCTCCTTCTTGGAAGAGCGAAGAGGAAGAAGCGAGAGGAGGACAAGCCTTACTCTGAAGGCGAGAAGAAGCGTGTAGCTTCCTCTTCCCACTGGGCGGAATCGCCCAAGAGGAAAAAGTTTCCCTCGAGGGCATCCACCACGATCGCCTATAGCAGCCCGGAATGGTATCCCAGGGCCCAGCCCCTGGAGAAGTCGTAAGTACACAAAATCCAAACATGCATCGTGTCCGGGATTATTTTGGGGTATAGTAGTTTAAGCTGTTGCTATGTTTTGCACAGTCCAGCAAGAGTCTCGCGCCCGGACAGTCCTCATCAAGGATTAAGCTGAGTTGGACGCCCTTGTGGCGAGGCGCCTCGAGGCCCCTTCCCAAAGTCTGGCGCGACACGAGTGTCGTCTCAATGGAGTCTCGGACCAGGGGACATATCACTGGAGCGGACACAGGAGGCGATGCCCGGTGTGTGCGTCGGCGAGAGGCGATCTTGGGTTGACCCTCCGCGGACAAGGTCAGAGACCTCTAAGGCTCCCAAATCAGACAAGCAGCCACCTTCAGCGGTGGGAGGCCAGCCTACTCCGCCGGCAACCTCTGTTCAAGCGGAGTTGCCAAAGCGGTCTGTCAGCGTTAAAAAACGCGTCTATCATCGATGAACATCGGACCCTTATGGATGCGGTGGTTGAAAAAGATTGATCCGCCGAGAAGCGGGCTGAGCGAGTCTGCCTTGGCCTTATAAAGTCCTTTGAGGTATGTTTCCTAGAAACCTTTGAGGAATCGTCAAAATATGAGTAGTAGCCCACGATACACTGTCCGTGAAGGAGAGGGAGCCGGGCGAGGATCAAATCCTCTTTTGTCGTGGAACTTCGTGAATAGCGTGTACCTCTTTGTTTGAGCAGCAGGCATCTCTGGAGAAGGCGGCGCTCATAATGCGGAAGTGTGCGAGGAAGGAGACTTGGAATGGGCGAGGAAGAACTTGGCGCGTGAGGAAGCAATTAGAAGATAAACAGCGTATGTTGAAACATTGTCTTACATTAGGCACAAATAAGTAATTGTGCTTATTGAAAAGTATTTGTGCCCTAGGGCGAGTGCGAATATGAGGCCTTTGAAAAGGCTGTGGATGATGCCAGCGAGAGGCTGCCGCCGAACCGCGCCGTGAAAAACACGAGGCCAGGGGTTGTCCGCTGGAGCGGGAGCTTCATGAGGCTGTGAAGAAAGCGGAGGCTTGGGCGAGTCTAATAGGGAAGAATCTGAAGTCGCCCAAGCGCTCCAAGCATGAAGATGCTGGGAAGAAGCCGAGGTGCTGTGTCTGGGACATTAGGGAGGCACAGAAAGTTTGCGGCTGGTAAGGCCTTACGTATTCTTAGCCATTTGTTCATGATAATGGGAAGAATTCTAAGCGGCAAGCTGAATTCTTATTTTTCGAGGCGTTGCGGATCTTCCTCGCAGCATATCGAGATGCCGCCCAATTCTACCAAACTAAGGAAAAGAAGTGCATGGAGAGGATTTCTGGTAGCGATATTAGGCACGAACTATCCGGTGCCCTTTATCGATCAGCCCGAAGCAGCTGGTCGAGCGCGCGAGCGGCGAACTAGCCATGAAGGACTTGAGTGTCGGTTGTGGCAGGTGGAGCCAATTCCGACCAGTTGCCGGGCTCGTGAAGCGGATTGTGGCGCTTGTCCTCGGCTTGATGCTATTAGCGATCGGTTTGCATAGAGGTGCCGTATGGCATTACGCCCGTGCAAAAAGTGCATTGGGGAGGCTTGGCGGAGAAGCTGATGGTGAGGGCACGCGGAGGAAGGAGCATCATGGCCCGAACTGTACTATGAAAGTGTCTTGAAGGAAGCCATATGCGGCGGATAAATGTATCAAAGACATTATATTTCCACGAGGGCATTAGTACCACTTTTTGTAATATGGGATTATGGCGTTTATATATTGCTGTTTTGTTTGAGCGTATATGTTCCTCTGTCTGACTGTTTATTGTATGTAAATCACGAGAGTTGGCGGGGCGTGAAACTTACGCCGCGTAAAAAAGAATACGGGGTGTTAGGGATATATCCAGGGCGCTCTTTATCCCATAGTTGGGTCCTTTTGGAGGCATTTCTCACCACGAACGAGCAATCGGACTATAAGGCTTTATTACTCTCCTTAGCCATAGGAATTCGAGTATGGTCGGCGCAGCCCCTAGTGTTTGGAAGGCGAACTAGGGGCTCTATTGGCGCTTTGATCGGAAGACGATCTGTCGCTTTCTGCATTTATAATGGCGTTATGCGGAATAAATCTTTAGGGATTTTACAACCTCTCGAACAGTGACCAGCTCTAAATGTATCATAGACGATCGGTTTTGGACTTTCTCTCTTGAGGTGCTCGTCCGGCAGATCCGGGATACAATGCAATAGTTCTCCCTGCGCTACGAGGCGATATAGCAGGCGTAAGGTACTAAAACAAAGGGCGAGCAAAGCCAACCAATGACCCAAGACATGATTGAGCTGATGCATATAGTGCTATAAGTTGAAGTCTTAGAGACGACCGAGAAGGTGGTGGGACTTTATTGTAAATATTATGAAGACCACGGCATAATCGGGCATAACACGAGGTGTCGATGGCGGCGACGGTAAAGTGTTATTTAAGTCTACGCATTGTAGTAAAATGATATGTCTATGCATCTGATACGATGTATGATTATGAAAAGAGGTGTTTTTGGCGGAACTGTGATGGCGGTGGAGAGAGTTGTTAGTGGATCAAGTGAATGCAGGATGCCTTCATTCAGAGGTAGGGCTCCTTGTGTGTCTGGCGATTCCGTCACCAATCCTGTTCTGCGTCAAAGTTAGTTTAAGAGAAAATACTCGGAGGTAGCCATTTGTCCTCTTGTGGTTGGTCCGAGGGCTCTGATCGGACCCATAAACCAACCGTTATTCCGTTGGGTAGCGCGGACTCCTCAATTGGTGTCCGGATAGCTGGCTGTCATATCAAAATTTTGATAGGCATGCGTGACTAGCTACCGAGCAGCTGTGATTTCCATACAGGGGCGAGTTCGGCAAATGTGATTGTATCACATGGTGTTGGCCTAGTGATTGACCCGTGGAATCTAGTCAACATGGTTAGATTACATTAGCATCGGTAAATTACCGCATGGTGGGAAGGTGCCGAAGATTTATTCTTTGGCGAAGTATTTTTTGGTGATCCGAAGACAACCGTTTAGAATGATGGGCCAGAAAAACTTTGTCACGCCCAATATGCGACCCTATCCAAAAGGAACTCGAAGGTCCCACCAAGGATAGACCCGCATATTGAAACGCTTTTGCAAGGTGGATATCATTACATCAACATTACATAATAGATGGGAATACATACATAAGGCACAAATGCCACAAGAATACATCAACATCGCATACAAGAGATCAACATCCGACTACGGATGAAACATAAACAGAAACTCAAGCGACATCCACCACTGCTAGCCCGGCTGCCGACTGGAACCTATCCCTGATCGAAGAAGAAGAAGAAGAACTCCAATACAAGCAAACATCGCTCTCACGTCATGATCATCGCAAACATGTACACTGGCAAGCGGTGGTGTAGTAATCATGAGCCGAGGACTCAGCAATCCCATTACCATGGGTATCCAGACTAACAAAGCTCAAAGGAAAGGAAGGGTAAAGTGGTGAGGTTGCAGCAGCGGCTAAGCATATATGGTGGCTAACATCATAAATGAGGCGAGAAGAGAAACAAAGGAGCGATCGTCAACTAGTAATGATCAAGAAGTGATCCTGAACTCCTACTTCGTCAAACATAACCCGAAACCGTGTTCTCCTCTCGATCAACCCGAAAAGAGACACTCCGATTCGCTACAGGTTGGTGTATTTTAATTGAGATCAACGGGTTTTCTACAACGGACATTAACAAATTCCCATCGCCACATAACCCGGAGCACGGCTTTGAAAGTTCAAACCCTGCGGGGTGTCCCAACAACCCACGATAAGCTCTCGCGATCAGCGAAGGATATTCCTTCTCCCGGAAGACCCGATCGGTCTCGGAATCCGGCTACAAGACATTTCGAGTAATAAAACAAGACCAGCAAAAGCCGCCCGATCTTGAAACAATCCCGATAGGGCGCACATATCTCGTTCTCGAGGCAACACGGATGAGACATCCTCTGAGTAAAACCAAACCTCGAGTTTCCACGAGGGGCCCATGATCTACTCGGTTGGGCCAGCACTTAGAAAAGCACTGGTGGGAGAGGGCTAAATAAAGATGACCCTCGAGAAGCGACTCCCAAGGGAAAAAGTAGGTGGTGGTGAGGTAAATGGTAAAACCAATGTTGGGCCTTCTTTGGAAAAGTCTTATTCAAAGCGAACTGTCAAGGGGTCCCATAAATCACCCGACGCGTTAGGGGCATAAAATCCGGGAACATAATACCGATATGGCGGAAACTAGAAGGCGGCAGAGTGGAACAAAACACCAGGCATAAGGCCGAGCCTTCCACCCTTTACCAAGTATATAGATGCATTAATTAAATAAGATATATTGTGATATCCCAACAAGTAAACATGTTCCAACAAGGAACAACATCTCCATGTTCAACAAGGAACAAACTTCATCTTCACCTGCAACTAACAACGCTATAAGAGGGCTGAGCAAAGCGGTAAAATAGCCAAACAACGGTTTGCTAGGAAGGGTACAATAGGTTAGAGGTGACATGGCAATTTGGGATGGCTTGATAAATAGGTAATAGGTAGCGCAGACATAGCGATAGAAACGAAGTAACTAGCATAGCAATGATAGTAGTGAGATCCAGGGTAGCGGTCATCTTGCCTGAAATCCCGCTAGGAAGAAGAAGCGAGTCCATGAAGAAGATGAGCGAGTCCATGAAGAAGGCGAGCGGAAGAAGCGAGACCAAGCGTGAGCGAGCGAATCCTCACGATCATAGCAAGCAGGAACTAACAAGAAGAAGCACACAACATAGGTAAACACACCACACATGAACAAAACATGATGCACAACAAACATGAAGCATGACAAAGCTAGATGAGGCTACTCATGGCAAGAGATGATGCAAACAAGAACAACACATCAAAGCAAGTTTAAATGAGGCCGGAAACAACATATAACAATTCCGGTAAGTCCTCATATGCAAATTTCGAAATTGGTCCAGATCTGAATAAGCATTATGTTCAAGTTGTTAAACAGCAATTTAATATGCACCACGATGATCTACACGAAATTCTAGTCAAGTTACATATAAAGTTCATTAGATTAAGACTCGG